>OMPJ01010406.1:0-25978 GCA_900312935.1 Carapus acus
GATGAATTGATGATCTTAACAGCAAATTGGACCAACTGTCCGCCCAACACAGAGAGAGTGAGAGATTAAAGAGGTTCAGATCTTGGCAGATTGATCTGTGCGCCATCGCGTGTTGTGTGCGTGTGTGTGTGTTAGTTTGTGTATGTTGGCGTGAGACACTGCACAGATGTTTACCTCTCTCTCTTCCTCGCAGCCCTCAGCTACCATGTTGCCGGGGCAGCGCACTGGCATGTACGTATCCCTTGAAAAGTTTCGGAAGTTCCTGAAATGTCCTGGAATGCCCCGGGGTGGGACCAGGACACATTCCCAGTTTTCCTGTCGGCTCGTTGTCGCTGACGACTGTCACTTCCTCCGCCTCCCGTTATTGTTGGTTGTACTCGTGGGGTGGAGAAGGGCAGACAAGAAGCTCAGTGTGATATCATTCTTTGCTATTTGTAGCCTTGCCTTTGTAATCAATCAGAAATGTTCCAACCTCGGCACAAATGTCTCATGAGATCCCCAGTGCAGCAGGACGTCTAATCTAGTATGTGTCTACCTCCGTCCTCTCAGGGAGGCCTCCTGACACCGAGACCAGGGGCACAGTCTCATCTAGGCCTAAGACGGACAGCTTCATCGCTCGGCCGCCACACCAGCTACACAAAGTCCACAACATGGAGTGATCACACTCGCAATCAAAATGATGGCCTCAGCGGTCGCCGGGGGCAACCGGCGCCCGTCTCTTACTCTCCAAGGGGTTGACCCGGAGACCTGCATGATTGTCTTTAAAAACCATTGGGCACAGGTGTGTGTGTGCATGAGTGTGTGTGGGAGTGAGTGTGTATAATCACTGATTCACTTACATTTATAAATTATCTGTTCACTAATTGTCCATAAACCATCTAAACGTCTCTCTGCTCTGGAGAGCTTCTGGTGTGATCCTGCGGTGTGTGGTCCATCTCTCTCCCCTCTCTCTCTCTCTCTCTCTCTCTCTCTCTCTCTCTCTCTCTCTCTCTTTCTCCACTGTCTGTCCTGTTTTTCTGATAATTGCTGCAGACAATGTGATGTGTGTGCTGGTGTGTGTGTTTGTCTGGGTGTGTGCTGGCCTTTAAACACAGGATCCATTTAGTATGAACTTCTCTCTACTCTTGCCAAGACATCCCACACGGTTTGCACTGTGCACGGTAGTCTGTGTGCGAGTGTCTGTGTGTTTGTGTGCGTGCGTGTGTGCGTGTGCACTCCGCTTCGCATGCCTGTGTGTGCACACCCGTGAACATCCCTCTGCGTGTGCTTGCATGTGTGTTTATGGACGTGCCTTGACAGCGGCAGTGAGGGTCAAAGGTTATCTCAAGTCCAGACTGAATCCCCCCACATACACACACATTGTGTTTGTCCCTACGTTACCAACAACTGCCACTAAAGGGTGCTGTTTCTCCCCTGCATATTATATCTCCTTGTCGGAGGTTTGGTCGATCAAACATGATGTCGCCGTTGATGAAAAGATCTTCATCTTCATGCAGACCCAGTTGTGTCTCTGTGTCCCTCTCCCTGTCCCCGCAGGTGGTGAGGATCCTGGACAAACACGAGCCAGGTCACAGCACCTTTGGTGCGCTGAGTTTCCTCTCCGTGACAGCATCACGTCTGGGGCCAATACCAGCTGATGAGGCCAGTGCTGTCCAGAACTACGTGGAACACATGCTGTTCCTGCTGATGGAGGAGGAGGCGGGGCGAGGTAAGAGACCAGGAGCCCTAGAATACAAAAACCATAGAACTCCAGCTGTGAAGCCAGGCCTCGGTCAGGAAAGTTTGACCAGCTCCAGGCCAAGGCTTACCTGGCTTTGGTCTGGTCCAGGTGGAGCGATGGGTCCCATCCTGGAGTTTGTGGTGGTGGAGGGGGTAATGGAGAGGCTGTTTCTGTGGAGCCTGAGGAGACACTTCACAGAGGATCTGAAGCTGGAGCAACTCAGAATGTACCAGATGCTCCTGTCCCAGGCCCGGCAACCCTTGCTGCACCATAAACCCATCCTGAAGCCGCTCATGACCCTGCTGGCGTCTTGTGCCGGAGCTGGGACAGGACCTGGTGAGTATTGTGGAAGAGGTTCAGAGGTCATGATGGGATGGACCGAGGTTGGGATCGAGATGATGCCATGGCGTGTGTGTTTCTCCACCAGATGGCACAGGTGTGGTGGAGGCAGAGCTGGTCCTCCTGCTGAACCAGCTGTGTGTGGCTTTGGTCAAAGACCCCTCGGTGCTGGAGCTCTTCTTCCACACTACCGAGGACCAGGGGGCCACCAACTTTCTGCTTTTCTCCCTGCTCATACCGTACACGCACAGGTTGGAGGCGTATCCAGCGGCACGATCATTCAAGAGCATCGAGCACATTTCTCCAACTTAACTTACTTTCTCCCTCTCTCCAACTTGCTGTATCCACCCCAGGCAGGGGTTAGTTGGGCAGCAGGCCAGAGACGCTCTGTTGCTCATCATGTCTCTGTCGGCTTCTGAACCACGAGTCGCCCAACACATTGTGGAAAACACCTACTTCTGTCCAGTGAGTTTGCGCTTGTGTGTGTTTGTGATTCCAGACGAAATGACCAGACTAACCGACCTTATTCCTGTGTATGTGTGTTCCAGGTGCTGGCCACAGGTCTGTCAGGACTGTACTCGTCCCTCCCCACCAGGCTACAGGTTTACAGCGAGGACTGGCACTGTCTTGAGCCTGCCGACTGGCAGCAGGTAACCACGGCAACCTCAAAGTGAGTGTGAGCGAGCCGGGCCGAGCCAAACTCAGCCGCTGTCCTGGGCTTGGATCCACAGGTTCCTGCACTCGTCCACTTCCTGCATTCCCTTGATTTCTGCAGTGCGGTTACCAAGGTAACGCACCCACAAACAATAAACAATCAGCTACAAAACATTATTACGAGGCCCATCACTGGCAAGATGTCCTTGTCCTTGTGTCTGTCCAAGGTGGCTCACCCGTCCATCAGGTCTCAGTTGCTAGGTTACATTTATAACGGCTTCCTGGTGCCGGTATTGGCTCCTGCTCTGCACAAGGTAGTAACGCTCGTAGCCATTGGCCGCACGGAAAATCCTCTGAAAGCCTCAATGCAATCAGATCTGATATTCAATTGTTTGTGTGTGTATGTGTGTGTGTGTGTGTGTTTGTGTGTGTAGCTGACTGTGGAGGAGGTGATGACGACCACAGCGTACCTGGACCTCTTCCTGCGGTCCATCTCTGATCCCGCCCTCCTGCAGACGTTCTTGTCCTTCGTCTTGCTGCACACGCACGACAATGTCCATGTGCTGGACACGCTAGTTAGCAGAGTCAATACACCTTTTCAGGTAACACACACACACACACACACACACACATACACAAACTGCTGCGACCGCCAAGCACAGACGTCATCTGTATGTGTGTCTCCGTCAGCTGGGGACGGTGTCTTTGGCCCTTTTCAGGACTCTGATTGGTCTCTACTGCGAGGACGTCATGCTGCAGCTGGTCTTCAGGTTGGCTTGCAGGCCCAGCTCCATGACAGATGTTCAGCTTTTAGCGAAATGTTGTGTGTGATTTTCCTGGGGTGTGTCCTCAGGTACCTGGTTCCTTGCAGTCACCTCAGCAGAGGGCAGCGAGCGTCCTTGAGGGTCAGAGACTCTCATTCCTCCAGCGCCTCCGCCTTTCTTCACCTCACACCATCCTGGTGCCCCGGGCGTCATCCACAAACAAACACACACTCGCGAGCACACAACGAGCACGTCCACTGGGCCAAAGCAGCAGGTTAGTGGGACATGTTACTTCTGTCACATGGCTGTCCAAAACGTTTGTGTCCACATAATACTTTCACGTGTGTGTGCGTGTGTGTGTGTTTGTGGAGGTGCTGCTTTGTCAGCAAGTAATCTGTGTTAGACACACCCATAAATAATGGTCTCTCTCTCTCCCTCTCTCTCTCTCTCTCTCTCAATCCCCCTCCCCCCTCCTCTTTATCTCTCTGTCCCACCCCTTCTCTCCCTCACTCTCTCTCTTTCTCACTCCTTCTCTCTCTCTCTCCCTCTCCCTTTCATCCTCCCTCTCTCCTTCTCCCTCTGCCCCCCTCTTTTGCTCTCTCCCTCCCCCACTCTTGTCTCTCTCTCCTCCTCTCTCCCTATCTATCCCCCTCTCCCTCTCCCTCTTCCTCTCCCTCTCTCTCCCTCAGATCAGTCAGCGTTGCACACTGTGGGTTATTGTCGTGGTTGGGACTTCATGACGGACGTGAACTACCTCCTCTACCTCCTGGACGCTCGACTGTCCATCTCCAAGTCACACAGGTCAGTCTGGACTCTGGACGCCTCTACCAAATGAAAAAGTGTCACTCAAACTGCGTCTGCTGGGCGTTATCCCGGAAACACAACTGTAATGCTGTGATGCGTTTCCTTCCCTGTAGTGCGTGCCGGCTGTGGTCGGCGCCCTACGATGGAGTCAACCCCCCGCCTCACTCCTACAGATCTCACACACCGGCCGTAGACGGAGACGGAGGAGACCAGGCTGAGCTCGATGGAGTGAGGAGCGATTCAGCCACTCCTCCTCTTCCTCCTCCTCCCTCAACCCTCTCCCCGACTGCCTCCACCTCGGACACCGTCTCCACAGGCCCACGGGTGGAGCTGGAGTGGGACGACCTCTTCGCTCAGGAGCACGACGCCGCTGGAATGACAAACGGCATCGCTCCACAACCTCTGCCCCCTCAGCACATCCAGGAAATGCGCCGCAGTGCCACCAGGCTGGTGCGTGGCTCGTACGCGGAGGAGTTGGACTTTCAGGACGACGTCCTGGTCTATGACCTCGTCGCCCAGCGGGACACAAATGCGGTGGTGAATCTGGCGGTGGATCCGCCGACTCGGGATGGCCGCGGGGCCTCGGCGGGGACGAGGACAGGGACGGGGAGGACTGTTACGCAAACTGTCAGCAGCATCATGATGAGGAGGAGGAGGAATAGCGAGGAGGGCACTAAAGAGGAGAGGGAGGAGGCTGTGAGAACAAAGGAGGAAGGAGAGGACGAGGACAGAGCAGCATCAAACGGTTGTTTGTCTCTGAACGGCTTGGCCAATCACGGCTGCGTCAATGTGGACGATGATTCCGATGATGACGCATTGTCTGTAGCACTAAAGCCAAAGCGCCACACACACCGTTCACCTAACGGCCTCCCCGCACTCCAGCCCATCACTACCACCAGTGTCAGCCCGTTGCCTGGCAACAAGATCGGCGATGGTGCTGACTTTGAGTCCCAGTACCACGAACTCATGCAGACTTTGGGGGCGGAGCCAGACTGTGATGAAGTTGAAGACGACTGTTGCACGTTTAGAAACCGTGTCAGAGCACTTAGGCGGCGACTGGAGGAGGAAGAGGAGGGTGAAGAGGAGGAAGACCCCCCGAGGAGAGTGGATCTGTGTTCTTCCCGCGAGGATGAACAGGAAGAAGGACAGGGGGAGGAGGAGGAAGACGAGGACAGCAGGGGTAGTAGGAAGGGTGGCATTCCATTCACAGGTTAGCGTGAGTGTGTCTGTGTAGTTGTGTGTGTGTGCGCTGGAATGTGGTAGGCATGCGTTGTGTGTCACATTGTTCTCTCTCACTCACCCCTGACTGATGTGGCCGTGGCCTTAATACGCAGAGACACACACTCACAAAGGGCAGCTTGGGGAGGTGTATGTGTGTGTGTGTGTGTGGTGAGGGAGGCGGGGGGGATCTTGGTGGATATGAGGACATTAGACAAATTGTCCCAGATGTGTCCCATGATGTCCCAGGTCCTTTTCTGAGCGTCTTGCTGTCCCGCCTGGAGAATCTTCTGGAAAATCCCATAGGCGTGAACCTGCTGGTGACGGGCATCCTGGCCCAGCTGGCATCGTACCCGCAACCCCTGCTGAGATCCTTCCTGCTCAGCACACACACATGCAGCCGGACTGGCGTGCGCACTTTGTACCAGGTAATAAGCCTGTACACGCTCACACACACACTCTCACACACACACCACACACATTTTTGTGTGTTTTGATATGAACCATAGCCATAGTTGTATTTCTGTGATAAAATTTGAATGGTGCTCTGTTTGTGTGTGTGTGTGTGTGTGTGTGTGTGTGTGTGTGTGTGTGTGTGTGTGTGTGTAGGTGCTAGTCAGCCTGCGAGCTCAGATTGAAGATTACGTCTCAATTAGAGCAGACCATGCCGCCCTTATCACTCAAGCATGGAGGTTCTTATTGGCTAAAGACCACGACTGCAAGATCGGAGGTTAATGCAGATGGATATAAAAACACACACACACACACACACACATCCTCCACTCGATCCGTTACATCCCATTGTCCTAATGTGCCTCAGAGCTCCTGCAGTCCCTGGGTGGCAACCTCACAGCTCTCACCAACGGCTGTGGGCAGAGCTCGGAGGCCCCGACCCCTCTCGGCACCCTGCCGCTCTGCCCGTCCATCCCCACTGAGGCCAGGAGCCGCGTTTTTGCCATCGTTCTGTACGCAGAGTTCCTCAAAGAACTTGCCGCCATCTGCCAGGAGCACAGTGTCGCCCCCGACTTCAGCGTGCAGGAGGCAGCAAGCACCAAAACCCAGAGCATGAGGAGCTGCGCTTGCCACCAGCGAGGCAGCGGTCAGACCACTGGCCAAAAGGAGGAATCTCAGGAGACACCTTCATAGTTTTGTCTCATCAGAGACAAAACCAGGAACATGAAATCAGACTTAGATCATAAAGGCCATGCACACATTTGCGATTGAGGTGTGTGCGTTTTGTCTGCACTTTATATTTTTGTTTCCCTGTGAGAATATGAATATTTATATTTGAACAATGTGAAAAGGAGCACCTAGATTGAAACTGATCCTTTTATGGAGGGACTTAGTTCAAGTGGGTCTGAAGACTGACAGACTGAAACTACAAAGCTATGAAGCACACTGTGATCTTAAGCCTTTTATTACATTTTAATAAAGTTTCGCCAAACTCATCACACTGGTAACTCCTCTTTTTAATTCCAACAGATGTGAGAAATATTTCCCTCATTATACACTGGCTTAACCTTAGACTATAAATCACTGATTTAGCGCCAGGTTGATTTGTATACTGCCCCTAGTGGTCAAATAGAGGTGCTACACTTAAACGGATGAGGTCAAGTAAGTTAAGTCAATTCAATTGGTACAGTGCCAAATCATAACAGGAGTTATCTCAAGTTATGTGGTCCTCCGCATTTAAACTGCCCTGGTCTATGTGATGGACACACAGACCCAACATATCCTCCATTAGCAACAGTGGCCCAAAATGACTGTGGAGCAATAAATCCAAAATCAGAGCAGCCGACTCAGACACGGGAAAAGATGTTCACATAAGTGTATAATTAGTTATTATAGTGTTTAGTCTAATGTTACACCAGTTTGTCATCTTACCTTTCAAAGAAAAACCGCAGGAGGAACAAAAAGAGGCGCTGGAAATTTCGGTCTATTATCAGCAAAGACACAAACCTCAGCCGCTTCCTGTCTCTGTTCTGCACAAGCCAAGCGCCTCGTCACTTTTCAGCCGTGGCAGAGGAGGACGGTCGCCATGATGAAGATTTACCTGCTGCTGTGGGCGTTTGGTGAGTTGATCTGATTCTCGGTGTGTCCCTCCAGCTGCCCTCCTGATACACACACGCGCACACACACACAATTGTCTTTCTAGACACGTGTGACGCTCACTTACCACATCTGTGCACTCATGTCTCCAAAGTCAAACACATCAAACGTCCCCCGAAGGATGACAATTGGCTGGATGCAAACATGTCTGCTCGTTTCCCTCGTGCCTGCGTGGCCACTAAGTCATAGAAAAGATGTGAAGTCACCAGGCATACCTCACCGGTTCCACCAAAGATTTGTGTTTTGAAGTTGTGTGTCTGTCTGCACAGCGTCTTCTACTGTGTTACCGCAGGAGGACGAGCACTTCGAGGACGCCGAACCCGATGAGGACTACCCCGACTATTCTGCAGACCACGAGATTTACCTGGATGACGCCTTCACCCTCATGCCGCCTTTTCAAGAAGAAGACATGTCCCCCTCCTCATCACTCTCGTCTTCCATCCCCTCCTCGGCCTCCTCACAGAACCTCGGCCTGCTTTGTCTCCTCTATGGCCTCGTCTTTTCCTGTGTGCTCGTGTGACAAAAGTTTTTCGTGGTTTGAAGACATAGTGTGAGACAAAGGAAACGGACAAATATTCACTTAGGGCCTTCGATTATCAGTATAGAATTTGTGGACAAGTAAAGCAGGGCACAGTGTCATGCCTGTGGACAAAGCATTTGATCCCATCACTACTCGCATCTGTGATACGCGCTACGACATGCAGTATCCAGGAAACACCACAGGGGGACAGCAAACGCACTTAGGCAGGAGAAAATCCTGCCATTTAGGGGACCACATGGAGGCCAGCAGCAGTTTTCCCACTCCTTTTTCTATCACGGATGACTTTGGGGTTGTTTTCTGTTTATCCACTAACCCTGTAACACTGTCCACCAGACAGTGACCCTTTGACCCTGAAACCTCCTGGGTGCTAAAGGTTGGAGCCATGTTGCCCCACGTTGTGGCAGAATGGTGAGGACATGGACAGGGTGAAACATTCTGGTGCCCACAAGCGCGTTTGTGCTATCATCAGGTTTTAACTTGAATAACAAATGTTTCAGAAATAAAAGTGGGCACAGCGGAGGAGATATCCACATCCTGCCAAATAATGGCAACATAACTTCTCCTCTACTGTTTTCATAATAAATGTTCAAATGCAAATCAGTAATGGATTCAACCTCTTGGTATCAGATTCCCTGTTTAATCTCCTTAACTCCACACACATTTTCACCTCTCAGAGACAAAGGTCGATGATCTGACTCATCTTGTCACCATCAACCGCATGCGACAAAAGAACTGAGATGGGTAGATGAAGAGAGACAGGGGGGAGACTGGGGTAGAGCGGCGACAACAGAGAGACAACCGAGGGTGTAAGAGCTTGCGAGGCCGAGGTGGGTGAGACGAACAGGAAGAGGCTCTGAGCACGAAGCGAGGGAGGAAGACGGGCGCTGAGAGGAGGAAGAGAAACTGAGAGGGACGCGCGAGGCGGAGGAGTGATCACAGCCAGGTAGAGTGAGATCTGGGGAGAGGGTCTCACAGGAGGAGGAGAGGAGTTTGTCGGTCCTCAACCACCTGGTTAGGGGGAGAGAGAGAGGACGAGAGAGAAAGAGAGAAAGAGAGAGCACGATGAGGCTGTTCTTCCTTCTCGGTGAGTTCAACCCACCTTCTCCAGATTTAACCCTTCATTCTTTATACAGAACTGTTGGTTAGTTAAGTTAGAAAAGTAAAATCAAACTTAAACATAAAAAGCTGCCATTCCGATGGAAGAGACTCTTTCAAAACCTGCTCAGCATCATTTATGATGGTGTGACATGAGCGGTACGTCCACCCCTCAAGAAAAAACAGGTCCTGTCTCTGAGGCTCCTCCTCAGATGGAATTGTTTCTACACAACCAGAGAGACACAAAATTTGTCCGTGGATCAGGAGTCACCATGGCTCGAGTCCAGTTTGCACACTGGCGGCTTCACTCTTGTCTCCCTGTTTGTTTGTCTCAGTCCTAACAGCGTCCTCCACGTGCAGAGGACAAGATGGCTCCCCTATGGATGAAAAAACAGAAAAAGGTATCTAAAGGAGGTTGGAGAGAATAATCTCCCATATCGTACCGCTACACGTTACGTTACGTTACGGCGATGTTAGAGTTTGTGTTGTACTCATTTACTCTGCTATACTGCACACTTCCTGTGAGGTTACCAGGCTGGAGCTGCTCTGTACGATGCAAAGACAACTGTAGTGTCCTATCTAGTCCTAGACTGTCTCTGCCACACATTCAGTGTACCAGCTAGCATGTGTTACCATCACCATTTGTTACTATTTACTTCACACTTTTACTACACTTAACTTTTATTAAACTACTGTACTGGTTGCTGTTCTACCCTATAAGCATTTCATCGTCCAGAAGTACAGCATCTAGTGTCCTGTTTTGTCCGTCCATTATTGTCATTTTTTTGTTGTACAGATGTATACTGTTGTATGAAACTACTGTCACACCCTGTAACGCTTAGTGTGGTAACCATGGTAACCGTGGCCACATCCTCTCTGTGTACGTCACTCTGTCTCTGTGGCTCCGTTTCTCACGTTGCCTCTGTCCTTCCAGGACAGAGTGATGGCAACTTTGAGGCCGAGTCCTCAAACTCCTCTTCACAAACAACAGCGAGCTCCTACCCTTTCCCAGTGTCCTCCAACCCCCTCACCTCCGCTGGCAACCGTACCAATGCCACAGCTCTGCCACCTGCAGCCCCTGTGGTAACGCCACCGCTCCCCTGTGCCATGTTCCTCACACACCACACCACACAAACAAGAGCTCTGCAGGGGGTCCTCACGTTAACACTCTCAATAGGACGAAGACGCAAATGCAACATGGGCCAACCGCACCATCGAGGGTGAAGATGCACAGATGGAGGGCGAAGGCGAGCCAGAGGACACAGGAGACCTGCTGGTTACACCTACAGCTGGAGCCAACACCAGCACGGCAGCTGGCACAGCACTAACCACCACCGAGACGACGACTGTTCTCACATCGATAAGCAGCACCGCTTCAACCACGGGTATGGGTGCACACTGAAGGGGATGGCACAGATTCACACACAAACACACACTTCCTGTCTCAAACCACAGCCGTGCATTCAAACACATCCTATGGCTGCTTTGCGTGTCATACGTGTCTCTCAACGGTGGACTTTTGTAATGTCACTGGGTTTGTCCTAGCACAGTGAGTCAGATAGTACAGTGCCCGTACGTCTGCCACCCTCCATGTCCCCCTCCCCCTTCACCCACCTCATCACCCCCACTTTCTTCCCTTCTTTGAATGCCACGAGGGTTGACACGGTTCTTCCGCGCTCCACCCCTGTCAAGAGGGTTGTTGACATGTAAACAGTGTTTACTGCCACCTAGTGTTCTCACCAGCTTCCTTATTGTGTTCTTTCACCAGGAGGTGTCCAAGCAGGGCAGAATCCTTCATGGGGTGAGTTTACCTGCTGCATGCAGATGTACACAAACCGCTCAATCCTCCATGACATTTTCAATCCCTCCCACTGGCCAGTGTCCAAAATCTGAGGATATAAGGCTCTAAAGGGTTCTAGGAGAAGGTGAAGAGCTGCTCCTCATCCTACACTCCCTAACACTTTCTCCCTGTCTCGCCAGGGTATGTCCTCCTTGCAATGATGATCGTGGCGATCGTCATTCTTTGCGCCGTCCTTATCCGCCTCCGCAGAGTCACGAGGGTGAGACAAGCTGCCCTGTGGGCAAAGCACTTCCGCAAGCGGCATTCACCTTTCCTGGGTCAGTTGTTTCTTAAGAAAGCACACGATCATGTTCGCTTCATCTGTTTAGACATACTCGTTTGACCTCCAACGTCCGGGCACAGTCAACCAGCTTGGCCGGATGGAACACACTGGAAGCTTTGGCCAAGTCTACTTGGACAACCTTGATGACCACCAAGACAAAGTGGTGACTGAGGACGAACCATCCTCTCTAGTAGCCAATGGCAAGTCTCTTCTGCCGGGGGACAGCGTCTCCATTGAAGATGATGGTACGTGTCAATGTTGGAACTGTCAGTGTCCATAAATGTCTTTCTGTATTCATTACTTCATCCTCCTCTCTAGCTCCACGGGAAGCAGATCCTGGTACTCCGCCCCCAAACCATGATGACCACTCAGTAGATGCGGAGCAGTCGGGAAGCGTTGATGTTTTCTTTGGCACGGCAGCAGAAGAGCAGCACAGCGGCTCAGGTAAGACCCAACGTGTCCATCGGGGCGGGAGGTAGAGAGCCTCCGTCAGAAACTAACCCCAACCTCTCCTCTCCTCCCTCAACCTCCTCTCCTCCGCTGTAGCCACTCACCCCGCCGAGCCTTTCGTGGAGATAAACCTGGACGAGCCGGAACCAAACGATCAGCTTCTCTGTTCCCCAACGACTCCCTCCTCTGTCCTCCCCTTCACCTCTCCCTCCCCCCCCCTCCCCCCCCCCCCCCTCCTCGCCCTCCCCCTGCTCCTCCTTCACTTCTACTTAGCCGCTCCAGAGGCGTCCGATCCCCCCCAAATGCCAGAGAGTGTATAAACAGGCTGGGCTCTGCTCCAACTGGTCGTCTCAATATTTCCACTCTGATATAGAATTAAGTGTTTTCAAAATAGCTACAGATGTCACCATAAAAAGAATGAATGAGCAGTGTTGGAAAACCAACAAATAAAAGGATTCACAAAATGTCGAGGTTTCAGAAATGCTGACATGTGACTCACACTTATGTGTGGATTAAGTGTTTTAAAGTTCAATTTACAGACAAACAGACAGACAGACAGACTTTATTAATCCCCTGAGCGTCATGTCACAGAATAAACAGGACTAAGAAGAATCAGAAGCAACATTCAGTGTAAAATACGATAAACACAGCCGAGCCCGTATTATGGTAGAAACAGTCAACAGCCACAAACAAGCACAATGGGAGGAGGATGTTGTATAATGCTTTGAACACTACATTCTTTTTGACCCCTCATGCGTGATTGATTTCTTTTGTTTTTGTTTTGTTGAGTTCCTCTGGCTTCCTTACAAATGCTGGTAAAATTGAAATCAAGTTACATTCCAATAACAATTGATGGTGCACATACAGGTAAGACACATGCGGTGTTTCCTTGGGCGGAGCTTGAGTGAGGTGGTCCTCGATGGTGTTGGAGGGATTGTGCTATCTGCAGGGAGAAGGGGGGCGGAGCCTGTGCTAGCTAGCCCGCGCGCGAGGACCACACTATGTAAAACATGGCCACCAATCCTCCTCATACTGGCCTCAACTCCTGAGGTAGCGTCATGAACAGGTTGCACCCCTGCACCACTCAGGTTGGCCCCTCCATGACGACGGGAGCCATTAAGGTAAGTAGGGTCATCTAACCCTCACGGAGGACACGGGAGAGAGCCGGGTTCGTTTTGTGGTTTACTCTCCTCTAAGAAGCAACCCAGAGATTGCGGGAACAACTCCCTTTACATTACAACTCCCTCAATTTGCCGCTGCCGAAACGTGGCGTAAAAAATACATATAGCGATCACTGCGACTATCCCCATCAACACCATCGCAACCACAACCAAAGTGGATTTATCGTGCCCTTGTTTCCTCAGGTTTACTGTGGTCTGATGTTTGGTACCTGCACGTTGGGAGCAGAACAGCAACACTTAGCTTCTCCACTTCAGCACATTTGGGCGTAAGCGATATGAGAAACGGTCCCGACGGGGCAGGCGGGTGCGGCAGAGGTCGCTCGCTGGCAGTTTAGCTACAAGAGCTACACAAAAGTAGGGCGGTCTGACCTGATGACTTTCTTCTGAGTTGCGTGTCGGTACCTACCTTGTCCAGGCTCCAGGGTGGTGAAGAAGGTGTCCGTAACCCGTGTTACTTTCAGGACAAAGTGTTCTGTGGGTTAAAATGTGCAGCGTTTCAGCGCAACAGTGGCCAGCAGCTCACTTGAAATATGTAGATGGACTTTGCCAGCAAAGCTGCACAGGCCTCTCACCTGTTGCCCTTTGCATCCACTGCTTCCTGCTGCTGTTGTAGTTGCTGTGGATATCGCAGCGATAATTGCCGGCGTCCGACATCCGCACGGACGAGAGCTGAAGCCTGATTCGGCCCCTCGTGAGATCATCCTTGTGGCACTTGAGCCTCCCTGCAAACTGCTTGTCCTGAGACTTTGGTTTCTCCACGCCGTTGAACATGTAGTAGAAAACCTTATGTGGCGTTGACTCGAAAATGCAGCAGATGTTGGTGACCAGAAGTCCGCCTTCGATCAGGATGTCCCACCTGATGATGACGTGATTGTTCTCTACAACTTCGTACAAAGTCCGCAGCTCGTCCTCGGCTTCAGCTCCTGCGGAGGGGCAAAAAAGGACACAGGGGACAGACGCTGTTCAGGCAGTCACTTTACTGCCAGGTTTCTGAGCCATGCTTGAACTGGAGCCTCACCACAGGCACTGGACATCATGGCGAGGACAAGTATGACCCTGCAGACCACGTCCATCCTACAAAGACAGCAAGGAAAACATTAATAAGCACGTGTGCTCTTGTTACTAAATTTTAACTGTCATATTTTCTTTTAACAGCCACAGCAAATGCGAATGGATGCAAAGCTTGAAACATCAGTCGCACATTTCACACTCACATGCCGAGTCATCAAAAACAGAATCACTGCAAAAAAACAGACATTCCCAAAATGCTATTTGATACGCTGTAAGGTTAAATACAAAGGAAACATTCCCTACCTGAGTGATAGAGTGTTTGCGTTTGTGTGTATGTGTTTGGGCACGCGCTATGGGATATGTGGACCGGCAGCGCCATCAACCCATGGCTTCCTGAGATAAAGGAGCGTTTCGCTGCTTTGGGGTCGGCTGAGGTCATAACAACAGTGAGCGGGACGACAGGCTGGAAGGCAAAACTCCAGGTTAGACACACTCGATCGTAAATCTCACCCTCTCATCAAACGTCAACACCAAGTGGAAACACTCCTCCATGTTTCCAACATGTTTCTGGGCTCACACAAACATTCCTCCATGTTTCCTCCGGAGAGGCACACAAACATGGAGGAATATTGCTGCTGAAACACACAATCATACTACAAAAAGATAACACAACTGGCTAAATATTTCATTGTCTAGATCTGCGCTAAATAAGAAGAGGAAATGAGCCCGACAAGTAAACTGCACTGCCTCTGACAGCAGTAATTCCCCTCATGACGCGAGTACTTCATGGTAAAGTACACATCTGAGTCACTACTTACTTGTTGAGGAAACTAAGCTGCAAAGTTGGAGATCTTCAACCCGCAGAGGGACGAGGACATGGTGCTGTGAGGCAGATGGAGGAAGTCCCTCCAACTCTGCCTGCTGTGTGAGTGAGAGTGAGTGAGTGGGGGTGTGTGCGCGCACCAGTGTGAAGTCCCTCCTGCCCTGTCAGCTGCAGAAATCCAATCAGGCCTCATCACTTCTGTAAGCATAGAGGAGGGTACAGCACGTCCTCCAATATCTGCACAGTCATACACTGTACCACCTGAAATCAGCTGTCACGTGACGGGCACCGACCAGCACATAGGGCAGATGCCCACTCAGGAGAAGTCCCATCTTTGGTGATACTGTTCCTCGACAATAAGGTGCAGTTGGTATATGTGTATGTGTGTGTGTGTGCCTTCTGTTCCTCCGCAAAGACCAACTTGCTGTACTCTGTGATACAGCTCTACTTTTCTACTCCTACATGGTGCTCAGGCCAACAAGGGGGGAGGAGGAGGGCAGAGGGGGGTGGAGGTAAAACGGTAACTTTGACAACAAAAGCTTCCTCCCAGGAATAACTGCCTGATTCAGATGTAAATGTGATGAAGTGTGCAATGAAAACTGTACTATCAACTTACCCATCGCAGTCAGCAGCTGCTTCCTGTTGCTGAACAATTCATAGCGATATTGGCCCGAGTCGCCCATGCTGACGGACGAAAGCTGAGGCCTGACGCGGCCTTTTGTGTGGCCAGCCTTTGGCACCGGACCCTTCCTGCATCCCCAGACTTTGTTTTGCCCAGTCAGGGTTTCCCATGCATGTCACAACAGAGACAACAAATATGGCCTCACGCTGAAGCTGACCGACTACACCACGCCAGCAGCGGCGGCTCAGTGCACCTGCACAGACAATATGGAGGCTAGACTGGTGGTCCTGTTGGGCACTGCCGCATGCCCTTGAGCAAGGCACCTTTCTCTCCTCCTCAACTTCATCACTTATACCTGGGATTCATCACTAGTGAATCCCATCCCACTGATGATTTTCATGCTATGCGCACCTGGTGGAGATGAGAAATCAAAACCCACTCGTGACATACAAACAAACACATCTGCCCTTTATTGGCTGTGCAATTAATACAATGCATGCGCAAATAGCCAAGGTGTGTACACTTTCGACACTGGCGCTGTTCCAGGGCGGGGTTTCGTGTGACACGCTGAACATTTGCAGAGTGTAGTCACTCACGTAGGAGACGTACTGTACGAGGTGCTGACTGTAACCTTACCACATACACGGTATACACTCATCGTTTGGGAGAGCCGGCGCGTCTCTCCCTCTACTCCATTGTATGCATGTGGCTGCCCGTCATCTTGGGTGTCTACAGTTCTGGGGGAATCAAGCGGAACTGAATGGGACTGGGTGTAAAAGACAGTGAAAGTCTTGGTAAAAATTACGATATTCTGGACATGCCTTCATTGACAGAATACTGCTCAGAAAAGGAGTTAAAACGCTTAAAAATCTGAATCCATTGGATTGAAGTGAGCGGTGGAGTCTGACCTGGGGTCTTAGTGCTGACCTCTTCTGGTCACATGACAACTCACCCGGGCGTCTTTAGTTTGACCACAGTGCACATTGAGAGTTCCATCACAGTCAAACAGTTCAGTGTGAGGTCACAATCCATAAGCAAACAAGCGAAGACGACGCAGAAGCGCAGCCCAACAAGCAGGGTGGGCAACATCCGGCCCGAGGGCCAGAGTCCCGGTGTCCTCACACTCTAACACTGTCCAGCCAGGTCTGTCCCCTTAAAGTCAGGCGATGCCCTCGGGACAAGATGAGTTTGGATGCACCGAGGGAGATGAGGATGGGGCTGCATGGCAGTTACTAGATGATTGCCTTCCGTCTGTTAACGGAGTCAAAATTTGCAAATACTTGATAGTGAGGGTGATGATGATGTCGTCAGTTGTAATGTGACATTGTCATCACTGAGCAAAAAGCACTTAAGAAGAATCCCACAGCGGCGATGGTGAGCAGCAGCGAGGTAACACAGACAGCTGGTCTCCCTCCGCTGGTCGGGGTTTCCTCCTCGTCAATGGAGCGTGTTTTCGCTGCTGAAACAAAAACAAAAGAAAAACACACGTCACACATCCTCTGATAAGACCACACGGCTTAAGACACTCCTAGCTTCCTGCCATTTCAGGCCAGGAAACCTTACTATCGACCGCTAGTTCGCAGGTCTTGAAGTGCTCTTCGTGCTCCATCACCACCACACACTGGTACTGGCCCGAGTCGTCGTGCCTCAGCTGCGTGAAGATGCACTCCACCGTACCGCTGAGCTTCACCTCGCAGCGCACGCGCCGCTTGTACTGCTCGTCTGGATACCGCATGTCCTCCTTGCTGTTGATGAAGAGGAAGACGTTCCTCGCCGGACTGATCCGCATGACGTCCACACACACGGAGCGAGGCGACACGTCGGGCCTGGCGGGAAAACGCCACCTCATCTTCACGCCGCCGTGCTCGTCCGCCCTGTAGATCTCCTGGTCGACGTGGACGCTGAATTCACTTTGACCTGCGGAGACATGGGAGGGACATTAAAGTAGCAGGAGAATGAGAAGACGAGCTGACTCAGGCTACATCTAGACTTCACCTGGGGTGTCTGCTGAGAGGCCCTGCAGACCAGCTCAGTGTGTGAAACGCTGCTGCTCACATAAAGTTCAACAGCCATGCCAACGCCTTCACACACCACCCATACATCTCAGCTGTTGGTGTGGGGCTCAGAACTTTTAAGTCTAAATGGACGCTTCCTCCAGTGTACTATGGATGACTCTGAGTAGCCTAACTTACTTTGCGGTCTTATGTTTTGTGATGTTTTGAATTTCGTTTAGAATGAATAACTCCCTCACCAAGCTGCCACTGAAGAATTTGCACCACACAAGCAGCAAAATCTTTGCTGATTTTCATAGAAACTCTGGTAAAAGGTCATTTCTTTCCGGCTGTGACACTTACCAGAAAGATGAGACGGAGCAGCCAGCAGCAGCAGCATCAGCAGCCGAGCCGCCATCGCTCTGCGGGCCAAGCAGACGGGGAGTTGGCGGGAATGGCGTGACACCAACACACACCAACACAGGCTAACTTGCGGGCCTCTGTGTTCCCCTTGAGGTTTGTGTAGGACGAGATGGTGTGAAAATGAAACACACACATTAACATTCGCGCACGCACGTACAGTGTTGCCCTCCTATCAAGAATGCTTTCGCAGGATTTTAACCCAACAGGTTCCGTAGGCCGTGGTCCAGCCCAGTCCTCCTGTGGGTGCGCCGCTAAAGGGACACTTCTTTGCCCTCTAGTGGCAAAACCCTCTCCAAGTGACACTTTCGTTTTATCAAATGACACGTGGCTAAAGTGGGTTTGAGGGACGTTTGTGTGCTTGTAGGGGAACGAAAACATTTCTCTCGGTCGTCACAAAGCGCCTACATGGCTCTTAGCGTTAGAAACGTGCCTCAATATTAAGTTGGCGGAAACCGCACGGACATGACGGACAGACTTTTCTGTCTTGAGATTAACTTTCCGTTATTACCCGACTCGCCTTTCTGAGCGGAGAAAACCGAGATTGAGCGGAACAATATTATTTTTGGCAGTAACGACGTTTTTGTCCGAGTTAATACCGCGCTATTTGTTACCAGGCACTCATCGTCGATCGACGTTATACTGGCATCGCCAGCGCTTAAAACGCAGATAATACTTCGCCGTGGAGGCGGTCAGTAGGAGCAAAAATGGTGAAAACCTGCACTTTACCGGAGTGTGTGAGGAGCCTGGGGCTGCTGCTCCAAGTCTGCGATCCAGCTTCGCTCAAGTTTACAAAGCGGAACCTCATCACTCCCTCATACACATATGAGACCTCTAGAGGTCGCTGTTTACACGGCTCCACATGTGAATCGAATTCAATTCAATCCATTTCAATTCAATACAACTCAATTCAATTCAGTTCAGTTCGGTTCAGTTCAATTTTATTTGCATAGTGCCGGTGCTATACTTATACTACTTATGACAACTTTTCATGTGGAGGAGCCGTGAAAATGAAACAGTATCTCCATTTAATCAAGTCAAATGTTTATTCATAGTCTTTCTTCCTCCGTCTCAGATCCAAACTAAGAATCTTAGCTAGTTAGCTATATGATCGATCCTACAGTAAGTGTAAACCGTATGATGAAGAAATACATACACAGAAATGGTTTGTTTTGAATACGCGTCATCCCTTTGCCCCGCTGCAGATAAGTGTGTGTGTGTGTGTGTGTGTGTGTGTGTGTGTGTGTGTGTGTGTGTGTGAGTGACTGTGTGTTTCCTCATTTCTCTTGTCATTTCCTGCTGCTGTCAACAAATTCACTTGTCTTTGCGGTTGATAGATGAGAGCTGAATTTCTGAAAGGTGTCCATGTCGACACCAACCACGACTTACACATCCTGGGACTGAGCTCCACTTTGCTTTTGTTATATATATTTTTGTCGTCCATTTGTTTCCCCCCGCAAAAACAGGTGGGAAGCAGAAAAGAACCCAAATATAGCAGAGACGCATCGAGGAACGTGAGAATATAAAACTGCTACGGTAACAAAACGGGGATCAGTTGCTCCTCATGCGAAGTCCTGTTTGGACATGTTTTGCAGGAAGACTTGCGCATTTTGCCATATACGCCAAACAAGATCAACACACTGATGGGAACTACAGCCACTGCAACTGAGGTTAATGCACCTCGGACAACACTCTGTGGTCTGCTCCCTGCTTCTGGCATCTCAGGTAGGGACCTCTGCCTGGGAGCTGTAAGGAGATGGAGGAGAGAGAGTCACTCAGCTGGGAAGACAAAACCAGAGAGTCAACATGCCACTGAGGGGAAACACACCAGTGACTCTGAGCCAGACTTCATCATGGGCCAGAACCTTCAGGCCCACAGCTGAGATGCAGTAGTAAACACCTGCGTCTCCTCTCCTCACGTTGGACAGGTGCAGCTTGATGTGTTTGTCTCTCAGAGCATCTCTGTCCCACCGCAGGCGTCCCTCAAACTGCCAGTGTGGACACCCTGGAACCTCTCCGTCGTTATGGAAACGAAAAATACACAAAGTCTCTGGCTTTGTCTTTCCACGGTAGATGGTCAGCGCGCTGAGGGCAGTGTTGTTTTCCAGGGGGACGAACCAGGACATGGTGACGTTGTCCCCCTCCTCTGCCTCATAGACAGACCTTGTCATAGTCACAGCAGGTGCTCCTGTGGGATAGGGGTGGGTAGGGGGGTTAGAGTTTCCTGACATACACTTCACTTAGAGCCTAATTACAACATTAGCATAGCACAGTCGAGTTGATTGAGCCACTGCAGTCAGCTTATTTTAGGACTGAAACTGAATTGTTTGTCGTAGTCAAGTTAGATAAAAAAGGAGTCCGACTGAAAGGTGAAAATAGCTGAGAGTAAAAATGTAACTGAATAAATGAAGTTTAAAACAACACAGTCTTGGTATGGAGACTAACCTGATGTATATGAGACCAAAACGATAAACAACAGGGCCTCGATCATCTTGTCCCGGTTCCGCGTCGACACACCTGTGGTGAGGAAAACAAATAAATACAAACATTTCTGTCGCTTTATTGCATCTTTGAGCTACAATCAGGGCAAAGTCCTACCTTCTTCAAGCGCTCACGCACATACAACTTTCACAGCGGCGTTGCAGATCTTCTCTCTGAAGGGCACCGAACGTGACTGCCAAAGTGAAAGCAATTAATCATAGAGAATAACATCCCGTGGATGACACAGCAGATATGCCGGTCCTTCGACTGTTTATTTTTGGATTTGTCTATCTTGGCTGAGGTGTATTACTCCTCCTCCACTCTTAGAACTAGGACAATGAAAGTAGTGTCAGCGCTGAGCTGTCAGCAGCAGCGATGGAGAAACAAGACAAAGTAATGTGGGTCACCTTACGTGCAGGGCATAGGGAAGCTGCTGGTGTTTTGAAGAGATACAGTAAACAAGGAGAGACCTGTGTGTGCTTTCTCTCTCTGAGAGTTGTGCTGCAAGCAACCCAAGCAGCCCAAACAGCCTCAGTATGACACAGTTTATTCATTTATAAGCAAGCTGACATTGCCAGTTTTGCATGTGAATCAGAAACATATTCAATAACAATTTTGGGGGACTGAAAACAATTATACATGGTATTAACTGTAAACATGTGTACTACTTCATCTGAAGTACATCTCCCAATCTGGGAGTTTTGTCATGTTTGTGCTTGACAGCCTGATGGGCGGTGGTGGGGTCTGGCACAGTGCAGTTGTATCTTGAGATACAAGTTTAATTTGTTCCTTGAGCGAGCTGATCAATCAATCGAGTCTAATTTCAAATTATATCTTTCATTCAAAATAACTGGAATGGTTTTTATCTGTTCCAGAATAATCCAGTTTGGTCACATTTAAAGCCTTGCTGCAGAGCATAGCCTTCCTCAACAACAACTACAGCCAAACGTGTGACCTATCCTTCCTCTGCCTTAACATCCGCACAAGATGCTTCTCAACGCCTCACCACAAAGTGGATGCTGGTTCTCGTCATAGATAGTGCAAGCTGTCATAGATGGTGCGTACCCGTGCAAACTACACAACCAGCGTTGTTGTCCACAAGCATGACTCCAACTCGGATTTCCACTCATATTCCAAACAAAAATATGGACCAAGAGATGGCGCATATCTCCAAAAACTCATCTGTTGGTCTGTCAGTATGTCTAGGTACTACTGTGCTTTGAGGAGTTCTCTAGACATTCATCTTTGGATTCCTCAGACAGATGGAAAACATCAAAGCGGCAAATATGAATGTTACGTGAGCTCATGCCCATAGCAGCGAGTGTGTGGTTTGTGCACACCGTAACGCTGACTGTCCTGCCTATTATGAATTTTGTACCAAACTACTAAGAGGGCAATAACAGCCACTACTCCAGCACATATTAATCCAGTGTGGACCTCAGTCCATCCTCTGCTCTCTGCCTCAGCCGTCACAGGTGTGGGCTTCTGCCTGGGAGCTGTAAAGAGATGGAGGAGAGTGAGTCTCTCAGCTGGAAAGACAAAACCAGAGAATCAATGTGCCACTGAGGGGAAACGCACCAATGACCCTGAGCCAGACTTCATCATGGGCCAGAACATCCAAGCCCACAGCTGAGATGCAGTAGTAAACACCTGCGTCTCCTCTCCTCACGTTGGACAGGTGAAGCTTGATGTGTTTCTCTCTCAGAGCTTCCCTGTCCCACCACAGGCGTCTCTCAAACTGCCTGTGTGGACACCATGGGAGCTCTCCGTCGTTGTGGAGATGGAAAATACACAAAGTCTCTGGCTTTGTCTTTCCACAGTAGATGGTCAGTGCACTGAGGGAAGTGTTGTTTCCCAAGGGGACGCACCAGGACATGGTGACGTTGTCCCCCTCCTCTGCCTCAGAGTCCGTCTTTGTCACAGTCACCACACGTTCTCCTCCTATGGGAGTGGGGATGGGGGGTCAGAGTTGGATGACACACACTCACATGCCAGCAGTGCGTCAGAAGCTGAGAATAACAAAACGAGGTATGCAAGCTAACCAGACTAACCAGACAAACAGAAGTTCAGGATAAACAGCAACATGGGCGCGATCATCTTCTCAGGAGATGCAGCACGTCAATGCTGCGCAGGCTGATGAGAATGCAGCGCACCTACAGTATATAACTTTTCTGTGTGTCTGTTTGAGACTCGTAGAAGAGCCCTGCGAGGCTCCCACAGGTCAAGGCGGGTACTAAAGGAAAAAAAGAAACCCAGACACGCCTGTTTTGTAGATATTCATATGAAACATTAATAAAGAGCAGAAAGATCTCGACGACGAGTCGACATCCTTCATACTATGGTCGCTACTTCGTTGCTTTAAAGCAATTTACGAGGTGCAAGGCCGAGAGATTGTTAGGATACGCGGAGGGAGTTTATGCGAAAATATGTTGCCTTCCCGTGCTAATCCTAGCCTAGCAAACTGACGTGGGCAGCGCTTTCCCGCCCCTCTGTGTGCGAGCAGGGATCATGCTGTCCTACCTTCTACCAGTGGACACACACACGCTCCGATTATGTCCGTGTCCACCATCTGAAAATGAGGTTTCACCGACGGGTACGACTAAAACGTTTCTGTTAGGTATAGTCGGTCATCAGGCGGGAACGACACGGACGAGAAGGCACTTTCACTTTCACTTTCACGCTGACGGGCGTAAACACTACGCAGAGAGACAGTGGTGAGGACAGACAGGCTGAGGGACGCGGGGGGCCGATCTGTCAGACGTGATCCATCCTGTCCCTGTCATACTTGCACCAGAAAAAAAAGAGAAAAAAACGAAGATTCTGTATCTTCGTCCTAAAAGCGAGTGAAACGGCGAGTGAAACACCAGGCGCATCAGACAAACAGAAATGGAAACAACCGGCTAAACATGATGGAGATACTTTCAAGAAATTAATTATAATAAAATCACATAACACAGTAATCGAAGAACCATTTGCATAACCGCTAAATACCTGTAAACTGTATTCCTCACTTAAGCACCCCAGACGTATAAACATATCAACATGTGTGTGTGTGTGTGTGTGCGTGTGTGTGCGCGCGCGCGTGCACGCACGCTCGCAGTATATTTTCCCCATATCAGTGCCTTTCCGTGGAAAAGGAAGACCGGCCATCCACAGGTGGACACTAGTACTGCAAGTTTCCAGCGGCCATTCACAGCACAGAACTATCACAGAAGACGAGTATCCATCAGCGACAGCACCAACTTTTATTTGCTCAGTCTGAGAGGATTCGATGTTGGGATTAAATCGTGGAGCGGAGAGAAACTTTGTTCTCTCCACTACGTTCTCTGTCGAGGAACTCTTCGGCATTCACTTATTGGTGTTTACCGACGTGACAGAGGTTACCAGAACAACGATGAAGCCCAAATAAAGCGCTGACAGTGTTTATTCATTCATAAGCAAGATGACATCGCCAGTTTTGTCCAAAAGATGTTTGTGTGTAATGTGCAAACGTGAAACTGGTATTTCCTAACAATTTTGGGAAATTGCAGACAATTATACACGGTACCATGTGTACTACTTCACCTGAAGTAAATTGTTCAGTCTGGGAGTGTTGTAATGTTTGCGCTCGTTAGCCTGACGCTTGTGGTAGAGATGCTGTGCTTGGAAAATTTGCCTTGAAATTCATCTTTGGATTGCTCCATCTCAAACAGAAAACATCAAGGCGGTGAGTGTGGATGTTTCGCAATCTTGGACCACTGACTGTCCTGCCTTGAAGCAACGTCGAAAAAATATTTAATTTCAAGTCGAAATTTGTAGCAAACTACTGACAGCACAATAACAGCTACCACTACTGCAGCAGATATTAATCCATCACGGACCCCAGTCGGTCCTCTGCTCTCTGCTTCAGGCGTCTCAGGTGTGGGCCTCTGCCTGGGAGCTGGAAGGAGATGGAGGAGAGAGAGTCACTCAGCTGGGAAGACAAAACCAGAGAATCAATGTTCCACTGAGGGGAAACACACCAGTGACTCTGAGCCAGACTTCATCATGGGCTAGAACCACCGAGACCACCGCTGAGATGCAGTAGTAAACACCTGCGTCTCCTCTCCTCACGTTGGACAGGTAAAGCTTGATGTGTTTCTCTCTCAGAGCATCTCTGTCCCACCGCAGGCGTCCCTCAAACTGCCAATGTGGACACCCTGAGGCTTCTCCATTGTTATGGAGATGTAAAGTACACAAACTCTCTGGCTTTGTCTTTCCACAGTCAATGATCAGCTTGCTGAGGTAGGTGTTGTTTTCCAGGGGGACGAACCAGGACATGGTGACGGTGTCCCCCTCCTCTGCCTCAGTGATCTCACTTTGATCTCAGGCAGTGGGCGAGTAATGTGCCAGCAGTGGTCAAGCATCTTCCCCCAGAAGCCAAATCAGAGAGTTGTGAGCTTTGGCTGTCAAAGGGTAGTAACAACCTGCAGGAGTCTACCTTGGGCCTCCAGTGGAACTGTCTCACCGACTCACTGAGCTTTAAGCACTGTCCTGCGGACCACCTTGAGCCAACCCTTAGGAACATCTATAGAGCCCTTGCGAGCCAGTATGATCCACTGGGCATTATCATTCCTTTCACCACCAGGGCTAAAGTCCTTATCCAGGACATCTGGAAGCAAGACGTCGGATTGGATGACCTGATCGAACCCCAGCCTCTGCGAGAGCAGTGGACAGGTTGGGTAAAGGAGCTCCCTGAGCTCGCTCACCTCCAATTCCCACGAACCTACGCACCTCTAGGTGCCGACCGTCCTACTGCATCCAGAGAGCTTCACATCTTCTGTGATGCGTCTGAGAGAGCTTACGGTTCCGTGGCCTACCTAAGCACCACTGACGATCGAGGTCATGTCCATGTCTCCTTCGTGCTAGCCAGATCAAGAGTGGCACCGAAGAAACGCCTGAGCATGCCACGTCTGGAGCTTAGCGCAGCACTCACTGGCGCTCAACTCACCAAGCTCATCCAGACTGAACTCACCATACCTATTCAGCAGACATTCCTCTGGTCGGATTCCACTACGGTCCTCCAATGACTGAGATCAGAGTCGTGCCGTTACAAGGTCCTTGTTGGCACACGTGTCGCAGAGATTCAGACCCTTACAGAGGTAGCCAGCTGGAGGTATGTGGACTCCGCGAGAAATCCAGCGGATGACATAACGCGAGGCCTGAGGCTCTCAGATTTGACGCACCCGCACCGATGGATTAGTGGCCCAGATTTCCTACAGCAGTGGCCGACTATGCTTTTGCTAAACTCGGTAGATTTGAGAATCAAGCTGATGCGCGCCAACGACGCCTTCTGCCTGATGGGGGCTCAAGACTCCGACTTTACCCTGAAGATTGCCGCTGCCTCCTTGTTTGTAAACAAGGTCACCGTTTCCCCGGGCGTCAGGTTGAGTCACTAGGCGGCCTTGCTGAAAGGCAACGCCCTCTACCCCCTCTCGCGCGTGACGGTGAAAACCTACTCCATCCCTGAGCATTCCAGGATATGTAACCTGGAGAATCTCTTTCTGGGCGCCATACCCAAATACGTGATTCTGGGTATGGTTCACCACGACGCCTACACGGTCAGGAGAGACCTGTGTCCCTTTAATTACCGTCACAACGACATGGAGTACCT
>OMPJ01010408.1:6269-19483 GCA_900312935.1 Carapus acus
GCCCCGCCCCCCCCCTCCTCTCTTCTCTCTGGGGGGCTCAGCCTAAAACCGATGGGTGGGGGCTGGGGAGGAGGTGGGGGGGACAGACAAAGCAAAGACAGAGCGGTAGGCTGTAAGTGAGTCAAGATGAAGATGAAATTGTGTCCTCTCTTTTGGGCTCTTCAGCGGTGTTTCTGCTCAACACAGGGCAGACTGGGATCAGAATTACCAACTCAATGCCAAACTTACAGGGCCAGTTCTGTCGCTAGCCAAGGGAAGAATTCAGCCTATTTGGCCGCCTTTTTGTTTACGTCACTTAGACAGTTGTGGGTTTATTCACTCATGTGCTTTTCCTGCCTTTGGGGAGAGCAATTTGTGGAATTTGGCTGAATTGGGATTGCATTCCCTTCATAGTCCGGGGAGGGTAGAGATGGAGGGAGTGGGGGGAGGGAGGGTGAAGAAGTGTCGGGATTAGCTAATGTGAGTTTTATGGGGAGAGAAATGTAAGGGAGGGGGGTAGTTGGGGAGGAAAAATGGAGTTTGGGCCCAGCAGTGCTCAGGAAATGTTTAACGGCCTGTGGATAGCCTGAAGTATCCAAGCACATCTGGTTAAAGTTGCACGCACGCATGCACACACGCCTAGAAATGTATGCTGTATGGGTGCAGTTTGGAACGTCTGGGCTGCAGGATGTGTGATCTTGTCTCTCTACATTTGTTTTCATGTTTTGTTTTGCAGTTTTTGATAGTGTCACAGGTATAGTCATTTCCATACACTTCTTTACTGAAAATCTCATACTGCTTGCAAGACGGAATTATGTCCCGACACATGCTTCTCACCCACTTGGCTCACAGTTAAACAAACCAGAAGTAGTAATGTAATGTCCCCTCACTTGCTCCCTGGCAGTCCTTGATGGTGACAATGAACAGAGGGAGGGAAACACACAACATATCTCAAGGAGGTGTGGGTGGTTCTTCTCACAACCTCATAAGCCTCCACGGCCAAACAGATGCAGATAATTTGCTACATGTTCATTGCCATCAAGGTGTTTGTAGATGTCCTGGAACCATCAAAAGTTTGTCCATTCCATTTCAAACATAAACCTACTCAGTCCATGCAAGTGTGCCATGTTCTCATCTGGAAAATACTCTAAAGTAAGCTCTTCTGGCATCAGAGAATGAGCAACAGAGTGATGTTTCTGCAATTCTTCAGAGTAAATCTCTTACTTGGGTGCCCTCTGGGTTTGAGGGCCTTTGACCAATGTTTTCATGATTGAGCTTGATTAAGTCGTGATTTTGAGTTTCCATATCTCTGGTTTTATCCATTCAGGCCAGACTGAATACATTGTACTCACTTATAGTGTACATTTATGTTTAACTGGTTTCTCACCATTGTGTGATGTTCCATTTTCAGCTTTCTCCCCAATTACGTTGAGTTATTAGTAAGTTGGGGTATTGCCTTGCAGCAAGTGAGGTCACCATCACAGCAACTAGGCTCATATTCTCTTCCACCACAAGCAATTGTGAATTAGTAGCTGTTTTGGTAGGTTATGTTCACACACCACACCACAGTAATGTTTTCCTAAGGGAGCCCAGGGGAAACAGCCCATCATTTGACCTAATCTTCATTAGTCAGTCTTTACTTTCTTCTGTGTTGGAGCATTGTGTCTTTATGTTTCGGAGGAAAGAAAAATGACATTTACAGTTTATGCTTTGTAAGATTGGTTAGATTTCTCTGCGACTTTTTGACCCATGATATCCCAGAACACATTGGTATATGAATGCTTGGGATGTTGAGTAGTCATCTCGAAATACAAGGGTAGCCGCTTCCATTCCGGGTACAAACGTCATCGTGTCCTTGTGCAAGACTGTAAAACGCCAAGCTGGTCCCACGGATGCCTTTTTGTATTTCTCAGTTATATATCAATCAAATACCAAGGCAATTTACAGTGTACTTGTCAAAATGGAAGCCACAGATTATACAATCCTGATTGTTTGTGTTTGTCTCTGTTCAGGATGCCAGCTGCTAGCACCATGACTGGTGGGAGGGCCCTACTGCTCTGTACAAATACTGACAACTGCATCTACCAATCCGTTAAAGGGTAGGTGCCTGGAAACCAAGACACACTGATACCTCTGTACCCAAGCCATCGCTGGAAATTGTCAGTTACTTGAGCTTGTCTTTCTCTTTCCTCCAAAACCGGCTCTTATTTTTTCCAAGTGTGGTACCCCCTGCCTCCCCAAAAATAGTTGAAAATGTTTTTATTGGAAGAAGAGAATCCCAGTTGCTCCCTCTTGCAATAAACTATCGTGTCTGCTTTCCAGGCAGCAACTCAGCAGATTTCCTATGAAATCAGATCCAGTGGCACACAATTAAAAAATGGAGCAGAGATGGAATAATTTGTTTATGACATGTGAGAGGTGTTGTTTTGGGCAGCCAGTGAGCCAATAATCCAGAACCTTTTAGTAGATTTTGGATATATTGACATAGTACTCATTCATCTTTGTGCCTGAATTTAGGGATTTTTCTACTAATCATTATTCATTTAATTTGTCAAGCCTTTCATCTGGTGCTGGCAACAGGAGGAATGTTAACTAATATTCAGACCGTGTATGCCCATGTGTTACTCATAAGTATGCAACCTATACATGTTAAAGTAGGACAATAGTAATATTCCCCCGTCTGTCACATATCCTCTATTTCCCGCCAGTAAACTGGAGGCAACCCCGTTGCCTTTTAACAATGGCAAGGCAGAGGGAGCCACAGTTGGTCATCTGGCATATGGATACCATTTCTCTATTCCTACTGCTTCCAAGTCCCCCCCGTTGGCCTGGTATTATTCATCAGCACTGTTTGCATGTCAAGAAAAGGTCTTGGTTCATGCAGAAGACAGGGGGATGTTAGATTTACACAGATTTTTTCCAAAACACAAAATGATTTCCTCAAAGGAGTCCATGAGATATCCATGTTCATGGTACAGTGTTGGTGCAGCTGGTCAATGATCCTCTCCCATCTCCACCATCACCTCCATCCACCACCACAGCTGAGCTGTCCAACAATCCTGCATCGACTGTCTGTGTTTCTCCTGAGCTGAGAAAATATTGCACCACTTTGAGTCCCTACAACTGCTCTATTTGCCATTTCCCTGTCCCTTTTTCTGTGTCTCTCTTTAAGCCTCAGCAAACCCCCTCTCTACCCCCTGTTGTGTCCTCTCCCATTCTTTGCCCTTCTCTTTGACCTACCTTTTCCCCTCATGTTACTTTTTGACCCAATGCTGATTCAGCCATTGGCTGGGGAGTTGTGGGAAGGATGAGCGAGATAGTGAAATTAATAATCTTGAAAGAGCTGTATGGTTCATCCTTTTTGATTGCAGTCAGAGACTGCTTAACTCCGCATTCCTCTGCGTTCTTCCCTGTTGAAATCTGAATCTCTGGTTTACCCTGGAGATTACCCCTAGATTGAATGTCTTTACAAACAGCATTGTCACTAGACGTCACCATGTGAGCACACATTCTCTGTCAGTTGGAAATCCAATCTTTTTATGAATGGGCCAAAAGCCAAGAGTTTTTTAGCTCAGGGTTAGTAGGGAGAAAGATGTACATCTACACCCCACCCCCGACCCATTATACATCCGTCCCCTCCTGAAAAAGCTCTGTGTGCAGCTCGTAAACTTTGACCCCCCAAAACAAAGTTCAAACTGCCATAATTCAGTAGTCTTCAAGGAGGAATATGCAGTTAAAGCAGAGGCACCAGTGTCGGCCTAAATGGTGTCAATAAAACATCTCATAAAACAAGCCTTTGTTTGCAGTAAGTTCTCAGATTGTTAAGTCGATATACAAAATTGCCATCAAAGTAGGTTTGTTTTGTGATGGCAGGTATAAAGCCATGTGAAAAAAATACTGTAAAGATGTATTATTTAAAATTTCGTGGACAAGTAAAGACAGAAATATTACACCACTGTTTTAGCTACTAATGTGGAGGAACATCTTCTTCTGTTATACATTTGAATTTGAAAACAAACACCCTGAACATGTAAGTCAATAAAAAGCAAGGTAAACAGAGCCAGCCAGAAACTAAAAAGGTCAAGAAAATAAAAGTAAATGTGACCACAACAAAGCCAATCCAGCTGATTAACCATCTCCTGAAATTGCGGTGGTCTGACTTGCCCCATCCATATTGATTTTTCTGCCTGGGACCTTTGCATGCTTTCCCTACTGGTCTCATGTGTTAACATTTCTTTTTCCTAATTTCATATCAGAGGAATCACCCACTGTCTCCCAACTGAGGGGCAGAAGCTGAGGGTACTAACAACGTTTTGGATTAAAATGTTCTAGGGTGCTGATAGAAATAATTTGCACGTAGTGCTACATCACTGAAAGCATCATTATTGTTGCTTTGTGAGAGAACGTTGTGGGGTATTATTTAGTTGTTTTTGCAATTTGGCTCTTGACTTAAGCAAGCACAAAATTGACTCAGATTTATCATAAATGAAGTGTAAGTATTATCTCTCTCGCATTGGAAATCAGGTTGGGTCTGTGTGTGTTCATATCTCTGCATGTGTCTCTGTAGGATCCAGTGCTGTGGCTTGAAGGTTGGGGAAGCTCAGTCATCTGTGGTGCCCCAGCACCAAGAGGTGTGCAGGTCACTGGGCAACAAAGACAGAGGGGACACTGCTGGGTCCACGGAGCCTCCCCCCTCTCTCTTACTCTGCCTCAGTGACGGCCTGGGTCCTCCTGACACCATGCTGACTCACAGGCGGGCCGCCACCTCCAACACCACCACCACTGATGCACAGAATCCTAACGTGGAGAACGGGCTTTGTGAAAAGCTGAACCACAGCAAGAGAGCGGCTGGGGGGAAGACGGCAAGCATTCGAGACAAGATTTCGCAGTGGGAGGGTAAAAGGGAGCCCGGTCCACCAGCAGGTTCCGGATCTGGCCCTGTCACTTTGGCACAGAGGGAAGTTGAGGTAGTCCGGAAAAAGGAATCTAAAGGTTTAGAGGTCCAAAGGACGGACAGCAAGAGGTTTTTCAGCTGGGACAAACAGGACTCTGCGCAGGAAAATGTGGGTAAGCTCGGGGACACGCGACCCACTTCAGCAAGCAGGGATAGAGAACTGGTATTGGAGAGAGGACTCAGAGGTTCTAAACCAACAGATCAAGACAAGAAAACAGTTTTAACTCACATTAAGAAACTGGAGATGGCTGTGAAGGATGTACCTGACAGACCCTCACTGGCATTCCCTGGGGTTTATTTCTGTCCTCCCTCAAAGGAGGAGCTCGAGGAGGCAGAAAAAAAGACCAATGAGCCCATTTTCGGGACATTTGATTCAGCTCGGCCCAACAGGTCACAAAGGAGGAGAGAAAGCAATCAAGAGAACGAATACAGCGAGCCAGGTGCTCCGTCCATAAACCCTCTACCGAAGCCCCAGAGAACCTTCCAGCACCACACACCGCCACACACACCAGCCTCAGGGCCCAGATCGGGGAAGGGCAAGAGGAATTTGCCTCCCCTCCCATCCATCCCACCTCCACCTCTGCCCACCTGTCCACCTCCAGGGGTATGTCGGAGACCTTGGTCGGACAAACCACGGGACAGCAGCAACAGGTAAGATGAGACAAGATCTAGATAGCGCCATCTCTTAGTTGATACAGAACTATTTGGGACTCTCTCCATTTCAATGGACGCTATTTTGCATTTAAACCTCAGAAACTTCCGTCGCCAAACTACTTAGCAATATTTGCCTTGTGTTTCCTCCTCCATCACCAAAGCTCCCTCATCCCATCTGCTGTAAATCACAGCCACCACGTGACATCACCCTGTTTCTAAATATCCTGAAGAATGAGGTCATTGGCTGGATGTGAGGAATGCTCACACAACTCATTCCTCAATGCTAAACTCTATGGAAAGCGAGGGGGAGGAAAAAGTAGTGCATTGTGTTAAAGTTACAACAGTTTTATATAGAGCTCTGCTTTTAAGGTATTGAGGAAACAAGAATTTGGGAATGAAGTTTGTTAGTTAGATTTTTTCAAATTGAGCAGAGCATTCGCCAAAACCAAAGTCTTGAACAATAGCCCTGAACTCTTAAAATGTGTAGAGCCCTGCGGCAAGGAATTCAGGTGGTTTTGGTCAAACAAAATGTGTTCTGTAGAGAAACCAAAAATGTCAAGTTTGCAGTATTTGAGGAACCCTATTGTTCACTTTCTTTTGTGGTCTGCATTCTTGCTTGGAGTTTGGCTTGCGACTGCTGCATTCCGAGCCATATGTGGAGGCCCAGGTCTACTGTGGTGGACCGTTTTGGTCGGTCAGGATCTCTCCCCAACTGTCTGTCTGAACACTTAATTGCTGTCATGGCCACTCACATATAGACACTTTCTCGGCGCTCACTGGATCATATTGTGGAAACACTGATGCATAGTAAACAACCGTACAGTTGATGAACCAATAGCTATTTTAATATATATTTATGGTATAATTTATTGCCAGATTCTGTGTGTTGATTTGCCATAATTGGCCCTAGCTATTGACAGATTGATTGTGCCACAGTGACGTGACAATGATGCAAATTCAGATACTGTAATTGGTTTCAATACTTTTGTTATCACGTTCAAAATTCATGTTATGACACATTTTCAATGGATTTGTAGTTTTCAGAATAGCCAAGCTTGTCAGAGTTTTGAAGCTATGTGATGAGGCCGCCGCAAAACTAAAATATTGGACCAATGATCCATGGATCAAATAAGAACCTACCTGCTTACCTAATTTTAGAGCTAGAGTTGCACACAACGGCCCAGCGCTCCAACTGAGAGATATTTTCTTTTGCATACTTGGATTGGATAGAAAAATAAAACTGATCAAATGGAAACACTGAAATCGGGAGTATAATTCAAAATTCATACTGCCATGTCTTGCTGCTATGATAGAAATTGTGGCCCATGACTTGTGAATATGACTTGAATATTCATAAAGACATCAGTAAAAACACACGTTAACACATGTTGAATTTCTCCGTCCCCTCTCAATCACTGTTTCAGGAAGTCGTATGAATTTGAGGACCTCCTCCAGTCGGCGTCCGATGGCTGCAGAGTAGACTGGTACGCTCAGTCTCGGCTTGGGCTCACACGCACTTTATCAGAGGAGAATGTCTACGAGGACATAATAGGTAGGTAACACGTCTGATCTGTCAAGTATAAGTAATCGACTATTAATCTACACTGTTGCACATCTGACTAGCTGCTCAGATATGCGTCTTTGCTCCCTGTATGTGAATGATAGCAACTGGAGATGATGAGGAATTCAAGTTGTTGTTTTTTCTTCCCCTGAGTTTAATATAGAGTCCCCCTGCTTTACTCCTATTACAAACTGTACTCTTAAACCTGCCTGGTGTTCCCTCCTTATTGTCTGCAATGTTTTGTCAACCCCACTCATGGCTTTTTTTTAATCAAATAACTGTAATCACAGCGTCATTGTGTGAGGTCATGGATGAGCTAGCTTTTTGTGACAGTGCAACAGGAGGTCACAATATTGAAATGGCTTGGAGCCACAAGAGATGGAGGTCTCAACAGGCTTCCGTGAGATAGTTGTATAAGTAGCATTCCCTGCTTTCAACAAATAAATGATGTAGAAATTATCCTTGAATGACACCACAACATACTTTTGTTGTATTTGCAATTACCTTCGCCTATGGATTTACTCTCTGGAGTGCTCCTGTATTTGCTGCTTCTTTCCGTCTGCTCTTGTGCCTCGTGTCACTGGCATTACAGCTTCCATAGATCGAGTGCAAGGATGTGAGCCAATACAGATATATTATTGATTGAGAAGTGGCCACACTATGACGACTGATGTAAAGATGCGTAGCGTTCTCACACACATACGGTTTTCACCGGAGGATGAAGGAAAGGGGAACTGAATGTCCCCTTCAGTCCTCCCACCTCCTCCTACTCCTCCAGATTACCACTGGCTGCAAGAGGATAGGAGTGATGAAGACGGCCAAAAACAGATATAAGCCTCGGAAAACTGTTCCATGTCGCTATTCAGCTTGCTAGAATGCTGGCTCAAGTTCCTGCCAGCAGTCGATCTTCTGCGGGTTTTGGCATGTGTAGTATTTAGTACCTATAGTATTCCAATACGAGCTGAGGATGACTTTTGCTCCCTCATTCCTGACAATGTTTTGATGCTTGAATCCAGACATTTATTGGTCTGTATCATATTTACGTGTGGATTACTTTTGTGCACACCCACCTTTCTGCTCGTAAACAGTAATTCCTTTGTTTGACAATAAGAGGGTCTGTGCTTTTGTACAGAAATAGACCAAGACTGGTCTTCAAAACCATGCCGCTGCCATGGTTATGTCATCCCAATAGCATTCAATATGGTGTGTTCGAAAGTAGACTTAATTAACAACCCTCAGCATATTTAGCGATTTAGCAAACCACGTTACTGAAGATTTTACCCGAGGTCAGTCCTAGAGCAAGTGCTTTCTTCGTGGGCTCATCTGCCACTGTAACTTTCCCTCTGTAGATCCTCCACCCAAGGAGAACCCTTATGAGGATATAGAGCTGGAGCGAAGCTGCCTTGGTAGCAAACGTGTTGCACCAGCCTCTCCATCTCCTCTCCCAGACACTCCAACTAAGGTGCAAATCTCGCTCCAAAGGCCCAACGGAAGTGAAATGACTTTTAGCTAACATGGTTTTGACATAGAATTCTGCCTCTACCTGCCAGCTGTCCTCTAAGCCTGGCTTTTTTAGACAAACCTCAGAACGCCGAAGCTTCAAGCTTCTGGAATTGCGCAAGACCAACCGGGATACCGGCATCTCCTCCCCTTCCCGTATCAGCCCTCCCTCAACACCCAGCAGCCCCGACGACACCCCAAGTCTCTCAGGAGACCCTTACAACCGCCGACGAAGAAAAATACCCAAGGTAGTCAATGGTCTTTACACTCGTATGTCTTTTGTCTCTTGTCTTTTTCGACGTGTTCACGTTTCTCAGCAGTTGCTGGGAGGTCCAATCATTCTATTGTCAGGGGATGACTAACAGCAAAGAATTTCTTTTGAACAACTTTCGGGAGGATTTTTGTCAATGTGAAAGGATGTCAGACACTTTGCTTCTCTTAACACCCTCCAGATGGTACTGAAAATCAATGCCATCTTTGAGGCGCGGAGGGGAAAGAAACGAGTGAAGAAGGTCTCACAGTCAACAGAGTCCAGCTCGGGCAGAGGTCAGTGTGAACGTCCCTCACTGAAAACTCAACAGCAGAACAAACCATTATTTTCATAAAGTATTTTCATGCTGTCCTTTTTTTAAATTTTTTGCCATCAATTGGATATTTCAATGTGTTATTGTGGTATGGCAAAGCCAAGAGTAAGAAACTTTATCAACCTGTTTCTTAAACATTCAGTGACAGACGAGAACAGCGAGTCAGAGAGCGACACAGAGGAGAAGCTCAAAGGTGAGAACCGAAATTGTGGCAGTCAGCTGCACAGAAAAATGCCTGTGGCCTTATCAAGCATCAGTTATTGTCAGTAGTTTCAACCAAATGAATCAAGCCTTAAAGTCTCTTTTTGATTGGCTCTTCCCAGAAATGATGTATTGGTGTCTTAAGACAGATAGTGAACCTCTTACTTGAGCCCCTGGACACCTTGCTATCTCAGTGCGGCATGCATTTGATCCATCACCATGTGAGGATAGGTCACTCGAACCCATTGGGAACCTAATCCGTTTCTTTCCATCTCAGCTCACAGCCAGCGCCTAGTGTCAGTCCAGTCTATGCTAAGGCAGACGGGGCGGTACCGGACATTAGAAAGGGATCTGATGGAGCTAACGGAGCGCAAGCTCTTCGAGTATTTCATCGTGGTGGCGCTTCATAAGACTAAAGCGGGAGTCCCATACTTGCCAGAGGTCACTCAACAGTTCCCCCTCAAGGTATCAAGGCCACAACCGTGGACTAGTGACTGATCATGCATTACTGTCTATAGCCAGTTTGTCTACTCTTTGTCATTTTCAGCATTTTCTAATTTATTGTTGTTATTTTAGCTCGAGAGGAGTTTCAAGTTCATGCGAGAGACAGAGGACCAGCTGAAGGTCATACCCCAGTTCTGTTTCCCGGACGCCAAAGACTGGGCGCCGGTTGACAACTTCCCCAGGTCAGGCGAGTGGCATTGTTGCCATGACGCTGTTGAGCTCAGACTAGCAGTTAAACAAAGCAAGGCTGTGGGAATTTCCCAGAGGAATGGTTTAGGTGAAATTGCTCCTCCTCAAGTAGAAACGACCCCCTGATTTTAACTGCAGAGCACTAACAAATCATTACAGGAGTGGGATGCAATTGATTAGAGCCACGTTGCATCTCTTTGTGATAACAAAGAATAAGAATCCTTTATTGTCACTAGGACACAAAATGTTTGGCGGCTCCACATTGTGGCAATAGCTGCCAAAGGTCTACAGAATGTGGATGAATAAATGAAAAATGAATAAAAATCTATGTATATTTAAAGATATGACAAAAAAAACCCTACTTAACAACCCACCCAAGATCATCTCGTCACCATTGTCCCACATTGTTTTAGGAAAGTCATGCTTTCTGCAGGGTGATGGCTAATGATTACATGTTGGCAAATGTTTGATGAATGACGGCACAAAACAACGTTGTTGGCACAAGGTGTGCCGAGCTGACAAGACAGACCCGAACCATTGAAGTGGCAGACATTTTTGTGGTGTCAAGGGGGTCATTTCTGGTCAGTGAATACCTGTCAGCTGGAACCCTGGTTGCTTTGTGTGGATATTTGAAGAGTAAGCCCTTGCCAAAAGCCCCTCCCAGGGCAAGGTCAGACTTGTTCTTTCCAACCCACTTATCCCCCAAATTGGTCAGTGATGTCTTGTCAGTTTCATAATTGTAGACCACCTCAAAGCCATGTTATTTACCACTTTAATTTTCATCTTCACAGTGAGACGTTCTCATTCGTCCTGACTGGTGAGGATGGCAGCAGGCGGTTCGGCTACTGTCGGCGATTACTGGTAATTTCCTCCAAATACACCTGCTTTGCGTGATTCCTGTCTGTCCCTGCCAAGTGTCTGGAAAACAAGAGCTTTTCTCCGCTCAACTGCTCAACTAATCCTAATCCTGCAGTTGCTCCACCACACTAAGCGCTCATGTGAGTCGCCCCTGTTTTGAAGTCTCGTCCGTCTCCCTGCCCACTATTCACAGCCCAGCGGTAAAGGCCGGAGGCTTCCCGAGGTCTACTGTATCGTCAGCCGCCTGGGTTGCTTTGACCTCTTCTCCAAGGTAGTTCTGACCGATAAAAAGCAGACACCACCAAATGCAAATGCAGACCAGTATGCACCATCAATGCACATGTTAGTGATTGTAACCAAACACACTGGCTCCCACAAGCTTCTGTGTTCACATCAACAACATACTGTATGATGACGTAAAGTTTGTTTGTGCCGTCCAGATCCTGGATGAGGTGGAGAAGAGAAGAGCTATCTCTCCAGCCCTGGTGCAACCTTTCATGAGAGGCATCATGGAGGCTCCCTTCCCTGCCCCAGGCAGGACCATCACGGTCAAGAACTTCCTGCCCGGATCCGGAACGGAGGTGAGGGGAGGCACTTGGAAACCATCATGTCCTCACCCCTATTTGTTCACCAATGGTGCCGTGATGTCCTCATGTACTTGACACCTCGTCTCTTCCCGGTGGTCTCACTCTTCTTCAGGTGATCGAGCTTTGTCGCCCCTCCGATTCTCGCCTGGAACACGTGGACTTTGAATGTCTCTTCTCCTCCCTGAGTCTGCGGCTTCTCATGCGAGTGTTTGCCTCGCTGTTGCTGGAGCGTAGGGTCATCTTCACCGCAGACAAACTAAGGTTGGTTTTGTGCCGCTGTCCGAGATCACGTGACAGTCATTATAATGCCAAATCTGGAACATTTTTGATAATGGATAGATGTGAGAAATGCCGTTATGTAACGTGCATTGGGAAGAATCATCATTCTGGAAAATTATCACAAATGCCTGTCTGTTTCCAAGACAAAAGAATTTCTTGAGGTGATGAAAGGATGCTGGTTTAGCAGTAAATTGACACACTTTCAATCCATCAGCGGTGATTTGAAGCGAATGCAAATACAGCTACAGCACACATTATGAGCATGTGTTGTAGCATTATTCCTCCCTCACAAGCCGTTTTACAGTTAAGTGGGGGGTGAATAATTGAGTCGAATAGCTATTTATTCAGTCTGTGCACTGTGATCTGGCCCCCTCTTGTGGTGGAGACAAGACTCGAAATAAACAATCAAGATCGAGGCATTTACATCTGTCCACAGTCTCTATGTAAAACTCAAATAAAGCAGTATATGACACTCACGGATGTCATCACATTTTTTTACCTCTTCTTTTTTATACAGCATGTTGTTTCTGAAAGTTTTGACACGCAGACATTACAAACGTTATTATCCCCACTTCTGTCTCCTTTCCCTGCAGCACGTTATCTCAGTGTTGCCACGCTGTGGTGGCCCTGCTCTACCCGTTCACCTGGCAGCACACGTACATCCCTGTGCTTCCACCGTCCATGCTGGACATAGTCTGCACCCCAACACCCTTTATAGTGGGACTACTCTCCAGCTCCCTGCCATGCCTCAAAGAGTTGCCCATTGAGGAGGTAAGGGATGCTTTCTTTCAACATAAACTGCTGACTGTATTGACCTCGACATTGACCCACTTCTTGCCAAACAATGGCTCCAGGAAATGACATCAGTCTCCCTCCGCTTTGCTTTCAGGTCTTGGTCGTTGACCTAGGCAACAGTCGCTTCCTGCGACAGGTAGAGAGCAAAAACGTACATGGAGATTCTCTCAACGTGCTCATTGTGTTGTGCTGCCTCTGGCCCTGACGTCGCTTGTGTGTTTCTGTCCACAGCTTGATGATGAGGACTCCATACTACCGCACAAGCTGCAGACTGCTTTGGAGCATGTGCTGGATAAGAGGAGGGAGCTGGCTTGTGAGAAAGGGGACCTCCCCAATGGTAAGGAAGAATCTTCTTTGTTGTGTCATTATTGGGTGCCTCTGTGAGAGGCAATATGAAGGTTTAACTGAATTCCGTATATGATAGCAGTCGGTCACTGGCCACGCCAGTGGTCAGTGGTAGGCCAGGGAAGTTAGAAACAATCACCTGAACAAGTTGCATGTGCTGCCATCTTGTGTTGTAAATGTTAACCACCTAATAGTGTCAGGCATCTCTTCCCCCCCGCCACTCC
>OMPJ01010408.1:19507-47445 GCA_900312935.1 Carapus acus
CCGCCACTCCAGACTCCTGTTCGCTCAGCACAGCAGTCTCTGAGGCATTTGTGCGTTTCTTCGTGGAGATGGTGGGTCATTACTCCCTCTTCATGGGAGGTGCCGAACGGGAGGACGAACCCTCTGCCACCTCAACCACCCCGTCAACCCCCTCCAGCTCATCCTTCCATCGCGAGGCTTTTCGCAAGGCCGTGACCTCCAAGAGCCTGAGAAGGTTCCTGGAGGTGTTCATGGAGACACAAATGTTCACCAGCTTCATCCAGGAGAGGGAGTTACGCAGACAGGGCCTCCGAGGTACTGGGAGAGCCTGCAATGCCTGAAATGACCTGAAATATTTCATCTGCCGCACTAAATCGGGTGACATTAATTGTGAGAAATTGTCTGTTGTTTGTAGGACTGTTTGAGGTGAGAGCTCAGGAATATCTGGACTCGCTGCCCGGAAGTGAGCAGCGAGGAGTCAACAAGTTCCTCAAAGGTCTAGGTGAGCTATACAGTTTTTTTAACAACCCTTATTCTGCTGGGGTCCAGTAATGTAGGTTTCATACCTCTTTGGGAGGTGGGTGGCAAGTTTCGATCGAAATAGTTTCCTCATGTTTCAGGATACAAGATGAAGTTCCTCTCCAAGAAATGATGGGAAGAGGGGATGGCATGTGCAACAGGATCTTGTGCTGACAGGAAACGGGGGGATTGGGCGTGTGCTGTGAAAACACATCTGCATGCCCACTGGTCTCGGAGCCTGTCGAGATGGACGTAATACCGTCCTATCGGCTGTCTGCTTCAGAGCACCGGGAAAGGCCTCTGTCCTTGGGGGCGTGGAGGATATATGGATGGTGAAGAGGCGTCACTTCAGGCCTCTATTGACACTCTGCCACAGTTTAGCTTGGACCAAAGACAGACCCCATGATCACTGTTCCTCTAATACCTTCTTTGGTTTACTTCTCTGAGGTGTGCTGTACATTTTAAAAAAGTAAAATCTGTTTTAAATTCAGATTACATTGTATAGCACAGTGAAAATTCACTTTTTTGTGCCACTGATGTCACCTGTGAGAACAAGAAGCGTCACTAAAGATTTGGATGTTTGGCCCAGTGGCAGATCCAGATTTGTTAGACTTCTTTAAACATTCCACATATTTTCTATGGAAACATTTTTTGATAAATACAATAGTACAACTTCTGCAACAGGAGGCTAAGTTAATTTATACACTTCTAGCTTTTTTGTAACAGAATCTAGTTCACACTGTGTGTAGACCTCCAATGGTCGTTGGGTGTCTATACCACTGTGAAAGTAAATTAACTTGTCCTTCAATAGGAATCAGCACCAACAGACTGAAAGTTGTCTGAATGTAAAACTTGTCTTGTAATAAAGACAAGTGTGAATCAACAGAGATGGACAGCAATGGAAAGGGTTGATTGATTTGATTTTCTGTGCATGTTTGCCAATTGAGACCAATGTACTCAACATGCAATGTTTCTTGTCTAATAATTGTTTACAAATGCAATGAATTGATATAAATAAAATGATTTTTAATGAGACTCTATTAACCTATTTGTATTGTCTGTTCACATCCACACACATCCAAAGTACCTTGTGTGGCAATTCTGAAAGCTGAAAAGCCATAAAATCCTTTGATTAATGTGTGAATCTGTAAATCAGATTATTATCACCAGCAAAGTTTCAATCCGCAGTGTGAGACTGTCAGCAGCGGCATAGGCCATGTGGGGGAAAAAAATTCATAGCGATTCAAAATAAACATGTTATCAACTACTTTGATGCTGGTTTCTGCACTGTTCCAAAATGCAGAGCAGTTAAGTCCAGCGTCAAGAGGAAGAAGAAGACGATGACATGTGATACAAAATTAGCTAAAAAAGTAAAAAGGCTGGTCCCACATCACAACTCTTGCACCTCTGCATATCATTTCTTCCACAATTCTAAGAATTCTGACATGGAAAGTCAGTCGTTGATGAGAGGGTTGATCTGGAACAGCGGAGAGGATGTCTTGGGATTGATGGATTTCGTTGTCTTCATTTTATCTTGGACTACAGTGCAGAATTTATAGGTGCTTTTCATGAGTCACACTATGAAAAGCATCAAGTGAGATAAATCAAAAACTCGGTATATATATTTTAGAAAAAAGTATAGAAAACAGTACACTTTTTCGATGGAGCGGTTAGAATACCACAGCTGACATCTCCCTGCACTACTAGCCATGGCCACTAGATGTCTCTCTTCTCATTCATTTTATTTCACACTCGTTCAACAGTCCGAAGTCCACAATCCGAAAACAATAAGGAAAGGGGATTTAAAAGCAGTTGCACAACATGCTTGAGTTGACAGTGGTTCCATTATATGAGGGGAGAAGATTAGAGAAGAGGAGGGCGGTGGGGTGAGACAACTGGAAGACCACAGGAATAGTTCAACTTTGTGGATAAACTCTGTGATCATGGACAAGAGCGATGTATGAAATCATTGTAATTGTGTGTTTTGGAAGGCGTTCACACTTGCTGATTTTCACTCGATCTGGTTTGACACGATGAGGGTTTAATAAGTTGATCCCTCGCCTGTATTTTGCATTGTCCCCCCTCACGCCGCTGCCTCCGCCTGCTCACCTCTCCTTTCCTTTTCGGAGCCCTGCCCTCCCTCTTTTCCTCCTCTCCTCCCTCCGTCATTACGTATTGACCGGTCAGACCTCCCTCCTCCTCCTCCTCCTCCCCCGTCGCTCTTCTCTTTCTCTGCCTTTTTTTCCAGGCTTCATGTCATACCACGGCCAATTCCTGAAATTCCTGCCCGCGTCGCGCATCAAACAAACGGCTCCTGGTGGAGGAAAAAGGAAAGAGACGCGAGAGGACAAGTCCAACGGCGGAAAACAAAACAATCATTCTTCAGTGAATCTAACAGCATTATTTGTACCTGTCATCTCGTCTGCGGCAGGTAAGCCCCATCAAGCGCCTGTTTGTTAGTCTTTTTTATTTGCGGGCGGTGCGTTCACGCTCCCCCCACAGAAGTTGTGTAAAGTTTCAGCGCGTGGACGTAAACGCATCGCGCCGGTTCGTGACACCGAATCGTTCTGTCACTCGTCGGCGGGAACATTCCCTGAATATTTGGCATTTCTGCGCCCAAATTCCGATGTTTTCTCAAATTCCAGTCGCCGCGTCCGACTCTCGGACACCTCGGTTGGAAGTTTGTATTTTAAGAGGAAACCGCTGGGACGTCACAGCCATGAAGTCAAACATTAATTCCCGCCGAGGTAAACTTTTACGCCGGGAGCTGCTCGCTAGTGTGTTTTTATTAACCCGCCGTTTCTGCTGTAGCAACAAGTGTTTTTGTGCGTGTCAGCAGTGCAAATGCTGTGTCGCGACGTGCAATTAGAATGTGTGTATTTATATTCTTACCTGCTTAACTGTGATTTTGAAGACCCCGGTGCTCCTGATGTTCGTATACAATATGTAGTGTCTAAACCTGAAATTGCTAATCACGAGTTTGTTGTTTTAAGTAGTAGTTGTTGTTGTCACAGCTCTTAGCGTCCTGTTGTCTTGGCGATGTATATTTTTGCCTGAAAGCTAAAATTAATGTTTGCAGAAAGATAAAGATATACAGTATGTATATGTAAATACAATAAATCTAGAAAATAGCACATGACATCAATATAGAGCAGCGTGTGTTTCCTAGTTCTATAAATCATGGTCATAAAGTCATAATGCAGCCCAGCGCCTCAAGTATCAAATGAGGAAAACACCAGGCAGGAGATCAGAGGAGCTTTTACTATGAATTTTCAAGAATGTAACGATTTCAAAAATTTGTTCAATTCAATTCAATTCAATTCAATTCAATTCAATTCAATTCAATTCAATTTGTATAGGGCCAAATCATAACAGAGGTTATCTCAAGGCATATAGTATTTTTGCTATCCGGCTTACTATGGTTGGGCTGGTGTAGTTTGGTTAACTTCACCAAAGTTCTACATCGCTATAGATGAATCCGCATGCTTTAGTGCAAACCTCATGAATCCTCAGGCATCGTGCCTCAATCTGTTCGTGTGTGAGTGTGTGCGAGTGTGTGCACATGTTTATTGTTGTTTTCCACCGCAAAGCCGAGTTGTGTGTTGTCCTGAGGGGGCAACAGGTGGAATGGGGCAGGGTGACAGTGTGAAAAAGGGGGGCAGACACACGCGTGCACAAACAGACGTGCGCACGCGCCCATACACACGCACACACACTTACTTGTCATTGCCTACTTTTAGGGCCTCCGAAACATAGCGCAAGTTTGGATTTGTTTTGATTGCATTTTTTGTTTTCAAGGCTTTTGCAGCATTCTTTCCTTGTTTGTTATCTGAAGTAAGGTGAACTTTTCAAGATTGTTTTTGTGCTGTGGTGGTCAATTAATACCCTTTCTGTATGTGTGTGTGTGTGTGTGTGGAGGGAGGGCACGGGGTGTCATCTATTAGTGTAGAAGTGTGTGATGTGTGTGCAATGTGAGGCAAGGGAGATTTGAAACTGCGATATAAAACAGGTGTGTGTGTGTCTGTGTGTGTGTTTTAGTCGGCCCACACCCCTCAGGTGACTGACTGCATACGTACATCTATGCGTGTGTGTCTTACTGTGCTCGTCCCACATAGTGATCATTCCTCCTCTGCTCGCTGTGAGAGACGGATGCCGCATCAGATTGGAGTCTAGCCGAACAAAGCCTCCCCTCCGTACACACACACACCCTCCTCTCCGTCGTTCACCCGCCAAGGGTGTGAGATTGTGTTCTTACCACACAGATACATGGTGTATGTCGACTGATCTTGGCCAGTCTTGACACCGCGGCATCTCCTGCGAGATGCCTTGTCTCAAGACTGGGATACACTCGGTAGTGCACTCATTCAAGGGGACTAGCCAACACACACACACACACCACCCCTCTCTAGCAGGTTCCTCACAATATCTGTCACATCAAGTCAGAGCTCTTGATTCATCACTCTGCTGCTTTATGTCACCTATGAGCAAACTCTGAGCTAGTGTCAGTGTGAGGAATAGAAAACTGAGTCTGTGCTGAATGGAATTCACTCTCAAACAGCACAGCTGGTGAAGACGGTTTTGAAAACTGTGAAAATCTGATGTGTGTTAGTGGTAATTTGACAGACTGACAAAGATATAATTATGATTTTGTCAAATGAGCAGTCACTCTAGCAAGCTCAGTGGTGGGACGTGTTCTGTGTGTGTGTTTGCACTCAAGGCAGCATTGTTTGACCATTACAGTGTGTGAATTCAGTGACTGCGTGTGAATGCGTTTGTGCATCTCTCAATCCTGCTAAGGTGTGAGGCTAAAAGTGCACTCGTTGCTTTGAGTTTTTTTTCTCCTTCTTTTTAAAATTTTCTCTTTCATGAGATTTTTCCTGTCGTGCCGTTACCTTGCCCTGTTTGTGTGTCATGCGTGTACAGTGGAGTGCAGCACCAGCTGGGGGATTATGCAGCTGAGCGGCTCTGCGGAAAGAGGGGCCCCTGGTGGGTCGCAGGGTGTGTGTGTGGGGGGGAGCCAGTAGGGGAGGAGGGAGGAAGTCGGGGTTGTGTTTTAAGGCACGGATTAGTTTGATTAACCTCCTGGACGCTTTGGACGTTAGCGGTTTTTACGGCGTCCACAAATCTCAGCGGCGGCGTGCGGGGCGACCACACACACCAGGAGCGATCGACCTAAAGAGCACCAAGAGTGACTTGCCTTGTTCTGGGCCTCATGCCGATGTATTTGTTTTGTCAGCTCCTGACAAGATAGGCACTATTTTGTTGTTGAGGTGTCAACAAATGCAAGTTACGACCGAAGTTATTTGAAAAACGTTATCCAAATGTTCCCGCCCCCCAAAGAGACAGTAATGTTGATGCCCTGGCTTTACACAGAGAAAGCTGGAACCAAATGCTGTGGCTAGTCTTGATGTAAGAATGGTATTTGTTAACATTTGAGACTGCCGTCCCGTATTCTCCAGCCTATAAATTACTCTGGACTATAAGTCGCACCTGCCAAAAAACGCATAATGATTAAAACCAAAACATATTTAAGTCTCATTTTTTAGGTAAGTACATTTTACAAAATCCGAGACCAAGAACAGACATTACATCTTGGAGGGTAATTTATAATGATAACAGACAACCAACTGAATACGTGTCTGGTATGTTAATGTAGCAGTCATTCAGATGGCTAAAGCATAAAAAACAAGCAACAAGTGTACTAAACTCTCCATCTCACTCCAAATCTCTTAATTCACTGAATTCTTCATCCTCTGTGTCGCTTCTGAACAATGCTACCAACTACAGAGGTTGATGATGCGCCTTAAATTACCATACTGTTGAAATATACTGTACGTGGCACAGAAGTAGAAGATACTGGTACACCGCCTTACAGTGGCCTCGCGTGGTTTTCAGTGTGACAATAACGAACATGTGAAATGATATATTTTTTTTGTCCCAATTTTTTATGTCCCATAAAAATTGCATTGAAGTATAAGTCGCACCGCTGGCCAAACTATGGAAAAAAGTGCAAAAATGCAAATATGGCAGATTTTGATTGTCATTCGATCAAAAGTGCATCCCTTGGGAAAATCCAGACAAGACCTGCTGCCTCAAGTGAACGTGCTCCACAGGCACTGTTTGCTGTAAATGCCTCAGATTGTCTGGTAAAGGCTTTTAGTGTGTGCATGAAAGTGTGCGTGAGTGCAATGTGTGTGCTGCAGAGCAGGCGAGAGAGAGAGAGAGAGTGATGGCCGCAGGGATTGACTGCCTTGACAGGAAGTGCTGTGAAACATCGGGGGGCGCACAGGAAGGGCTCGGGGAGGAGGGCTGGACACAGCCCAGCGTTTCTCCCTCTGTGACACCACTGTACTACACACTGACTCACCCGGTGGATCACAACAACACCCTTTCCGATCAGCGTCTACCCCATTCCTGTCCTTCTGTGCTCACACACGCACACAGTCAGGATCAGAGCTGATGTAATAGGCTGCAGCTTTTTCTTTGTGTCGCCCTAAAAGGACATGGAGGTTGTCGTTCCATGGCGGCAGGAAATCTGTCGACGACAAACAGGGCTTCCCTGTTAATAATGACTCACAAGCGCTGATAGAACACAATAAAAGTGGGACAGAGCTCCAAACCAAAGGGTGTGGGGGAATGAGGGGGGTTAGGGGAGTTGTCTCTCCTTGCCATGGCCCGGCTGTGGTGTGAGTATGTGTATGTGGGTGTGGGGATGGCTTTAATCTACTTGCCAGGCCCATTTCCATTTTACTTTTGCATGTCCGCCACCAGGAAGTGGAGAGGCCGATGTATCTTTCAATCACACCCTCTGGTCCTCAGTGAAGAGGTCAACCGCTCTCCCTAAGCTAGGAGAAGGAGAGAGAAATAACGTGTTGTGGCTGAGTGCTAATTCCTAAACTTGTCAATGCTGAAATAATAGCAACATATATCTGAGAAGACACACCTCAGATATGACACGAAATACGAAAACAGTAGCCAAATAATGTTTGAGATGATACACGATGAAGTGTTTAGATTATGGAAATATTTGCCCTACTAACAGACTGTATATGCATTTTACTACTATATATGCAACAGCATATATTTTAGTATAACACTACAACTTTCAGGCACTTTGCTCCAACACGTTCTTAACTTTTAAGTTTTACATCTATTTGACTCCGAAATACGTTCGGGTAGATAATTTAAAAGTATTTAGCTGGCATGAAGATGCTTGCCTGTACACCCTCCTTGTTTGTATGTGAGCAGTGTGTGTATGTGCGAGTGAGTGAGCAGTGATCCCACCTCAGTGTATCCTCACGTGTCGACCAACCTCCACACCCACGTACAAGCTCCATTAGCCCTTCAAGCCAGCGTGTCTGTAGTCCCTCTAATGATAATGAAAAGTAATTAATAATCTGTTTTTGATGAATAAGAATGAGCTATTGTGGAGTCTGGCAGTCTTACACGCTTTACTTTTTGCCACATTTGGAAGGTGAAATCAGCTGTGCTCATGGAGTCGTTTCGCTGCTCCGGCACAATGTGATATGTTTGCGGCGAATTTCACCCCTTTGAGATTTCATTAATAAATATGTTATACTCATTCAGACATGACCGACATGTTGAATAGATATTCATCCAATGATGCTGTTCATAACAGCGGTATGACTCATCAAACTTTACAAATCAGCTCTAACTGTGATACAAGATAACCCCGACCTAACAAAATACAATAAGTTGTTATGATGAAATGTTCACAAACAGCAAAACAAACACGTTTGTTGACCATCGCTGTTGTTGCACCCAGGAGGCATTTTGTATTGGAAACAGTTGAAGAATGTCTTCATCAGTCAGGGCAGTCGGGGCCATCTGTCCAAAACACTGTGGTCACTATGTTAAATTGTTGTCAAATGAAATGATATCTGCTCGGATATAAAGTCGGAATCCACAGCAGCTGTGACACATCTCAAGTGACCGTCTGTTTGTGTGTGTGAATGTGTGTGTATGTCTGTGTTGGGAAGATTCCGAATGTATGGCCAACCTCAGACGGCTAAGCATGTTTGATTTATTCACATACACTGCTAGTCAAAAGTTTTGCCACAACGTAATTTTTCCGGTTTATTATTCAAATTCAAGCAGTTCAAGTCCAGTGAACAGCTTGCGAAGGAAAGAGGTGAACTGCTAGAGGAAAAAAATAAATAAATAAAGTTAAAGTTAACTAAAGGTGTGTTTAGCTGTTATATCTGCTCTAGGTGGCCGCTTTGTCAAGTCAAAAATTAAGAATGCTATTTGGTCTCCAAATCGATTCCTTTGATTTCATCCAAAAAAAAAATAGTTCCATGCTTGAATTACAGACATTTGATTTAAGACATTTAACAGAATTATTTTCAATACAATTCTGGGAAGGTTGTGGTGTTCAAAAACTTTTCACCTACAGTGTTTTTCCATATTTGGCAATTTTGTGCTTGTGTGCGGTCGTTTTTAAAGTTGATATTTGGAATCGCTTGATACCTGAAAAACACACTCAAAAATGTCGACAATGTCTCGAATAGTCCCCTGCATTTCAGGAATCAGGAATCTTTATTGTCATTACAACAATTCATATTGTGTAACAAAATTACAAAAGTGTGACCTCACAAATCTGTGTTTAGACAGTTTCAAGACATCTCTGATTATTCATAAATATTACGTATTTTATTTGGTTTTATTTATCCCTAATGATGGATGGTCTGCGGGAGCAGCTGAGAATTCAGTCTCTTGCTCAAGGCCATTTTGTCATTGCTTTATGAGAAGCCCAGCATTGAATTTGGACAAAAAACAAACAAACAAAATCACCTGTTTGATATAAACTGCACAGACAAACTCTAAAGCAGCAGAATTCAAGGCTAATTTAGTGGCACATTGCAACGTCTTTTTTGTATCATGTCATTCAGTTGAAAATCCGACATCAACTGTCACGTCAGCTCAACTGTTGGCCTTCAATTTCCTCTTTCAGGGCATCTGAGCCTGCCAGGCTGCAACACTACATGTCATCATGCACACAATACACTGACGGACAGATGAATGAGCCAAAAACCTTCAGAGACTAGTTACAGGTCAGTTCATATGCAAACTTCCAAATCGAAAAAGCCTGTTTTTCATCTAATGTGTATGATTGACTACAGGCCCGCTGAAGCTGATCATATTTGCATTGTATCTTATTTTTTGGTAATCTTTTATCAGCTTTATTGTATCATAATCATCAGTACTCAAATAAAGACATTTTCAGTTTTTGTTGAAATTATTAAGTTGTCGTAGTTTCTCCTTTCGAATTGCGTGCAGGAAAAAGATAAAGCGTTCCTGAACATTTTGTAGGCATCTGTCCAAAACTAAGAATGTTGGTGGTTTGTTGTTGGTTTACTCAAAGTGCTGTCATTTAAGTGCCTATTTTTCCTGCACGCTCTAAACAGGTTTTAACATGCACCTCATTCTTCACTCTTACTTAAACTTTATTGTCCTCTTTTCTCCTCCAGGACCTTCCTTCCATTGAACTGCTTTCCCCCATCAGCATCACCATCGTCGTCGTCGTCTCAACACTAGATTTCCCCAGAGGCAGGTTCAGCTTGCTGCGCCTCCCTCCCTCGGCACCCAGCTGTCACTTAACCTCCAACCCCGACCTTTGACTCTTCTTCTGTGGACTGCCTCTCCGCGCTCCCACCACGTCTGCAGAGTGGGTGCCGGCTCCCTCCCCTAGGGGTGGGAGCGAGGAGCTGGGAGAGGCGCTTGACAAACCTCTGGAAAATGATGCCGAGGGGGTATGGAGCCCAGACATTGAGCAGAGCTTCCAGGAGGCCCTGGCCATATACCCACCTTGTGGCCGCAGGAAAATCATCCTCTCCGATGAGGGCAAGATGTACGGTACGCTAACTGCCAGCCGTCTATGTCTGCGCTCTGCTATTCTGTACGGGTCGAAATGCCTCGCTAAAGCCTAGCAAACAAACTCAGTGAAATGAGCCTTCACCACTCCCCAGAAAATCAAATTTGACCATGCTGTGCAGCATTTACACTGGATATTCACTATTCTATCAATTATTAACACCATTCAAATGTGTTAATCGCAACCTCTTAGGTATTGATCGTGCTACAGGATCATGCCAGGAAAATGTGCTCTCTAAGTTGACATTTACATTTTACACTTTTGAGAGATATGTTTACCATAAAAGGACACGTGAATGCCGAAAGAATACACACATCTTTCCAGTTAGTTGAAATATTACACAAAACAGGAACATTAGTAAAGAAAGCAATGCCCAGACTTGGTAAACTAGATAAATGTTTCATAAGAATTTTTCATCAATATTTTTGATATGCACCGGTAGTTCCACTTGAGTGCGTAGAATGGACCCACCATTAACACCTCAAGTGTTTAGCTCTGTCTGATCTCTCCGTCATGGCTCCCTTTTAAAGGAGTTTGTCAGAGGACAATGATGTCAGGACAATGAGGACAATGACCACACCATGCTGCATGCCTTTTTCCCCTCTTTTGAAAGAAAGATGACGAACGGCACAAACCAGTCCATGCTATTTTTACGTTTAAAACCTGATATGTTGTGACGTGAGAACTCCACCCCTTATGGTTAAACAAAGGCTATCTGTCTGACACCCGCACACACTCCCACAAACACTGTTGTTGCACAAATGTGTGCTGACATACACGCGCAGCCATACACATGCCTATATGCATACGCATACACGCGCTTACACGCACACACCCATTCATCACCACTCCTCATCTGTTCATGTTTCACATCACTCCTGCTTCCTGCACAGCTGTCAGCCCACATGGTCCCATGGCGTGTAATGGCATGATGTGTTAGAAACAGATGACACACACACACACACAAAATCACACAACCTCTTTTGCAAATCTCAGCATGGGGGTCGACGTTGTTTATGAGAACCTGACACATTGAAGGAGATGCCGTGATACAGAACCCTCTGCTCCATTTGGTGGTATGTTGGCCAGACCTTTGTCCTTTGTCATATTTCTGGCAAACAGCAGCAGTGTTTTATAGTCATCCACGTTTAGAGGCATGGAGGTGGACCTGATGTGCTTGTTGTCAATTCCTAGCAAGATTTCCCCCCGATTCTATCACATGCTGTTCTAACATTTTACTTGCTGTCTCATAATTTTGAAACAGTCTCGATCAGCGATGACGTGACTCTCATTTTCAGCAAATTTTCGCATGTGCCCTTTGCCAAACTGGAGCACAGATGTTGACTTGTCCTCTCTTCTTGATGTCTTGCTAAAAGACACTTGATACCACATGGTTTGGACACATTTTGTCCAATCGTGTGGGCGCTTAATAGCATGTCCAGGCGGTGGAACACTGGGGTGCCTGGGGACAGAGACATGATCGGACAGGCTCTGTCATCACCCTATTTTGTCACTGCGCCAGAGGGTTCTTTTAACTGTTAGCTTAGCCTAGCCTTGCTTAGCCACCTATCGAGGTCACGGCCGCCCTCTGATCAACTCTCAAATCCTTATAAAGCCTGTAATAATAGTTGGGGGTTGCGGGATAAGACATGAGAGGGGCAGGTGGTACATTCTGTGTCACAGGGATAGGGGGGGCTGGCTGGGGAAAGGTTGTGGGGAGGGTGGGTTTGGCAAGACAAGTGCGGAGGTGCCCCTTCCTCCCTATGGGGTTCAGGGTCAGGTGATGTGCACCAGGGAGCGCATTGGCCCGCCAGGAATGGCATGTGCTTTCAGGAGCCAGGGGGTTCAAGGCAGCTCGGCTGTAACCCTAAACCAGAATAGACGTTTACCCTTTGAGTGTGCTGGAGAGGGGTGCTGGGGGCGCTGGACAAATAAACACCAAAGTGGGCAATGGGGTCTTGCTTGGCCTTAGGTCCCCCGGAACCTTCTCACACCTGTTGCCAGCTTGCAGAAGAGTGTGTGAGTAGGAGAGAGAAGGAGTGGAAGCTGACGGTTGCGTCTTTGCTTCGCTCCTCTGTGTCCTCCATGATTTACTGCCCTACTATCTATGCGTGTTTGTGGTAGACCCCTTTTTGCTCTCTGTCTTTCATGGATAACTTTGTCCCTCTGTTCCTAGATTGTCATTGGGTCTGTCTGTCTTTCATTTCACCTCCAGCTGCCTCTTTGGAGTTCAACATGACAGTCTTGTGGCAAACCACGATTTACGACTTGAGAAAGGAGACGAGTAAAGCTGTGGCCTGCTTCGCCCCTGTTGCCCCCAAACAGGGCAACTTGCCCTACCCTCTCAGCCCCCATGACCCCCTCTTGCTCCGCCTCTATCATCACTCACCGGGTCAGCACTGGCCAATAGCTTCACCCCTTCCAGCAACCGCAATCAATGCAAAGCTGGTTGGGAAGTGTTTGGAGCTGTCCATATCGCCAGTGTGCTAGTGGGCCTTTTTTAATCTGATTATTAGTAGGTAAATCAAACATCAGAGGACATTATTTTGTAATGTGTAACTGAAGTAAAGAGGCAGTTGCCTTGTGGGTTTATCTGTCCCCTTTCATAGGCCAAATATGCCATGAAGACTTTGGTATGAAAACATACAGAGACCCAGCAACCTTCTAGAAAAATATCTCTGCACATCTTGGCCAACATGCCCCACATTGTAGGTTGCATTCCCCTCTCCAAAATGAATGCCATTCTTTGCAAAACAATCCCAGATTGAGTCTAAGTTAAGGGAACGGAATGTGTAAGGATCGCCGTCTCCCATCCATTGCAAATTCCATAATTGAGTGGAATGTTTGGCCCATTTTTTTATACATGCGACACATTGTTGTCCCCTAATGCCTTGCATAGCACAGGTCCGTCTGCCTGTTACTCAACAGAGCTATTAGACTGCTAATTAGGAATGATGTCTCTCATTTTGGTGTGTTATTTTGTGCCTTAGCCAATTAACCCTGGGAATACATTTCTCTGCCTCGTTGTGTTATGCTATATGTATGCATGAGCTAATTAGGGGCCTGCAAAGGCAGTGCTCCGGTTGAGGAATGGGAGATGCTGTGCATGCACAGATTGTATCCTGGTGAGGGAGGAGGGGGTCAGTGGGCAGGTGGCTACAGGGCTTGGGGAGTGGGACCTGCAGTGTGAGTGTAGGCCCCATGCTGATAAAAACATAAAAACACAGTCGGTGTGATCTCGTGCCCTGGAAACCGTGGCGGCGTGATAGGCAAGAATGTGGCAATGAACATATGATCGTATGTGTTGACAACGTGTTGCCCTGAGATTTTTTGCATGGCTTGAGTAACTGATGGTGTTGTAGTTGTGTCCATAATAATAATAATAATGACAACAACAACAACAACAACGATAATGATAATAATAACAATATAACAACAACAGCAACAATAATATTTATTATTATTATATTTATTATTATTATTATTATTATTATTATTATTATTATTATTATTATTATTACTACTACTACTACTACTACTACTACTACTACTACTACTACTACTATTAATAATAATAATAATAATAGTAGTGGTAGTAGTAGTAGTATTCCCTTTAATGAACAAAAAACTTTCATAGTGGGTGTGTTAAAACAGAAAGCAAGCTTACATCTTGGTCTCACTTTGCTGATGCAACACATCAACCTGTTGTGTGTTGTCTTGTGCGTAAAAGCAAACATGTCTATCCTGTCAGGCGATTCCCGTAAGCTGTATCCACCTAGTGGCGCAAAGTTTGAATCAAAGAAACAAGAGTCCTCTGCCAGCTTCAGCCTTTGTCAACAAAGTAAATTGGTAGTATGTTTTGCTGGGTTAATGTTAACGTTTACGGAATGATTTGCGCATTGTCAGGAAAAATAGTATTCGATTGCGTGCCTTTGTCGACATTTTAGTAATGAATGGCCTCCAACGTGTTTGTGCTGTTGGAACCTGCTGCTGTTGGGTCTCCTTTTGTAACCCTATCCTCTTAATGCTGACCTTTAGGTGTTCATGGTAGGCAAAGGTGTCATGATGGTGGTTCAAGGATTAAGGAGCGGGTGTTGCCTCAGGACTCCGATTTGCCCTCTTGTCACTCTTTTTTTCCCTCTCCTTTTTTTGCAGCATGACCCTTGTTTCGTCTCGAGGTGTCCTCGGCAGATTAGACTGATCGCTGCATCTGTAACAAAGTTGTCACTGTTGTCAAAAAAGGAAGTTTGGAGCTGTTGATTTGTCTGTGTCTTGAACTTGGGCCGAGACCTGCTCTGATCATCATAGCATAAATCTGTAGGGCATCAGGTTGGACACCAGGCAGCTGGGTCAGATTGTGTTAATGTCATACGGCCAATGACATCTGAGCCCTCCCTGCCCCTGTAGGAATATAGGACTCTGAGAGAAACTGTGAATGAAAGTCAGATTAAGATCAGATATGTCAAAGGGATGGCCCATCCTTTTTCAACCCTGTAGTATGGAGCTCTGTGTATTATGAATGATGGAGAGGAGGAATGAGGCCAGTGGGAGACCGAGTCAGCAGTCAGACAGTGAGGCAGCAGTGAGATTGAAAGAGCTGTCGGGTCTTTTTGGGCACTGAGGATAGGACCAAGAATTTAAAGGATCGTAATGTGCAAGTGGTGCTCTCTGAGAAGTACATATTTATGTGTCAACAGAGCGGTTTGGAAGTGCAACCCGCAAATAAATGCTTATCAGAGCCTCACAGCTTAAAGAGTGTTTAAATTCTGCTGCAGGCATCAGAACAATAGCATTATTGTATTACTGGGTTCTGTGGTATCCGGAGAGATTTTGAAGTAATTCATAACTTTTCTTATATCTGCTGTTATCAGATTTTTACAAAAGTCCAATGTTCAAAAAGACTTGAAATTCTCACCACTGAATAAAAGGTGCAAAAAATGCTCAATGTCAAGAAAAGATACCTTAATAAAAGTTATTGAACACTATAAGTTATAATGGACAAACAGCGTCTCTGACCCAGGAAGAATACACATATGCAGTCTGCCGAACACATCCAGGCTGCGTTGGAGGGGAAATGACACCCAGCCATCACATTCCCGCAGCCCTAAATGTGACCTTTGTTTTCCTCAGTGGACTAAGTGGAGCACAAGTGCTGCAGGGTGTAGTACACATATGTGCATCTCGAGAGGTTGGCAGCTTAACAGAGAGATGCAAAGAAAGAAAACTTAGATCGAGTGTAAGAAAGGTGCATCTGAGGACATTTAATACACCATGCGGGACAAAGGTGACACAAACAGGAGACGCCCAGGTCAAGTCTCTGAACTATGGCCACCAATGCTTTGACATTGGAGAGCTATTGTGCACAAACTCAAATAAACAAGTGTGTGCAGAGAGGACAAGGTGTCAGAGCAGTGTGCGGTTAGATGCAGAGTCTGATGCTGGCCAGGAACGACATAGGAATGTGAGGAATGCACAAGTAGTGAAGGAAAGAGCGCGAAAAAAGGAGCAGACCAGGCGTTCGGTATCCACTAGGCGGCAGATAGGTGGACTTGAAGAGGTCTGGAAAGGAGACCGTAGTTTCTAGGAAGTCCTTATACATAATGCTATCCAATGATACATAATGCTAAATACTGACAAGATGCCTGTTGCATCAACGCCACATTATTCATTCAATCCAACCACTTTATGCTGCAGTATTACTTACTTTGCACAACTTGCGCCTGAACTCTGGAACACCAGGACTCACTTTTCATGCCCTCTAGAATTCTTTTTACAGAATCAGATTCCCCCTCCCCTCATCGCTCACACAACAAGTTCATAGCTACCGGCGGTGTGATAAACAACATCAAACTGCACAGCAGTGGGCGAAGGTATAATGTTGCGATTGACTTTCCTATAGCCTTGGCTGTCGCAAACTCTGTGTGTACCGCTCCCGTTGGACATCATGATCTCATTGCTGTGTGACTGAGTCGTCTCTCTGATCTCATGGGTGTGTTGGAGGGTATTTTTAATGGGCTGTGCCCGGGGCCCTCACACTAGGAGTGGCAGGGCATCTGATATGGGCTTATGAAGCAGTCTCTCGACAGCCCATTAATGAAATTGTCTCATGCTTGCGGAACACACATTTTTAATTTTGAATGAGGATTTGGGCATTATGCCTTGGGAAAGTGCCACGTGTCCTCTGTACCTGTTGATTGCCTATTTCATTCCTTTACAAGTGGAGCAGGTTTGTCAGCCGTTTTAGATCCCAACATTTTTGCAAGCTTTAAGCAGAAGTTTCAAGTTTTGTGATGGGCTATTCATGGAGAACTCTTGCTTTGTTGACCTTGCACACAAAACTTCGACTCCACTACTTTGAAGTCACAAAAGTGGAAGCACAATAGCCACTTAACGTCATGCAGAACACCCGACGAAATTTCTGGAACACAAGTGGCAAGCAAGCAAGAAATGTTCATTTTAGGTCAAGTGCTGCAGGGGGAGACACGGACAAAGCTAGCTGTTCGACTTTTCAAGACTTTGATTGTGAGAAATGTGGAACATTTTCTTAATCCCTTGGGGATTTAAAAAAAAAAAAAAAAAAGCAAGCATTTAGGGACGCAAACAATCAGCGGGCGAGTGCACCTCCAGATAAACACTTAACGGTTGAGGAGTTTCAGCAGTGAAAGGAAAATAAGACTGGAATGGAATGAATGAGGCAACTGGGGCTGGAGCGAGAGAGGGAGAGAGAGAGGGAGGGAGACAGAGAGAGAACGCGAGCATGTGTGTGTTTGTGTATGTGTGTATACGGAGGTAGGCACGATTTGGGACAGAAGTCAAGACCGAAAAGCCCTACACAAAGGAGATTTAAATGTGTGTATGCGTGCGTGCGTGCGTGTGTGTGTAAAAACAACTTTTTTCCTCAACCACATTCATTTCTGTCCTCATTGGCACTTTTAACAAGTCGGATTCAGTCGCTGACTAATCTTAGAGTCATCAGAATCATCCTCATGCCTCATGCCATCCTCTCAGAATTAAAAAATCCACTATTACCAAATTGTACCCTTTATTTTATTACAAATTGAACCCCCCATTTTGTCCATTAGACTTCACAGTGATACACCATATGCCATCGAAAACAAAACGATCAGCTCGACTGGCTGGATCCCTTCGATCCATTCTGTTCATCGACAGAAAGGAATGAGGACTCCCAAATGTTTCAGATGTCCTCTTGTCAACGTTTGGGGTCACTTGATTTGTTAGTGTGTGGAGAGTTGCGAGGTCAGACCCAACCGTCACTATGCGCAGAAAATGTAGCGGGTCTGCACGAGGTCGTGTGTCAAGACTGATCCGGGTGTTAATTCACATGGAGACGCAATGTCAAGCCAAAAAGGACGCAATTGAGGAGGTGATGGATAGACAAGATAACTCAAGCATTGCTTTTCATGTGTGTTTGTGTGTGTTAGGTTTCCTCCGCCCTCAACGCTTTTGAGCCATTTTCAGCTGAAATCTCTATCTCTTCTCAACTGCGTGAGCTGATTTGCGAGATTCATCACAGCTAGAAGGGCTCTCGTCGTCTGTCTCTGGGCTTTCCATCTCTTGGCTCGCTGTCGCAGATCAGGCTTTGAGGAGAGGAGGTTGAAAGAGGCCACATGACCGATGCCCTCTCGTACCCCGGCCCCTGTAACCGGAGATGCTGGTTGCTGGGGGTGGGCGGAACGAGCTGAAGATTTACTGCAGGCGTAAAGACATATTCCATAAACATTGACATACACACCAGCTGTCTGGCGGCCTCACCAGACTGGGCCCCCTTAGCCGCTGGCCCATGTCGTGTCTGTCCCCAGTCTGGTGCGAGGATCGGATGGCCGCTGCCTCCACCTGCTCTGCCAATGTGACCTGTCTGTCAACAGTGACGCTGCACTGATAAGCACTTACTCTGGAGGGAAAAACTCACACACGGGCAAACACACGCACTTCGACTGTGTACACACACTTTGCTTTTTCATGTTCACATACCTGACAATTTTTGATTGTGTCATATTCGCTGAAGAGTGTGTCTTTGTTTGTTTGTGTGTGTGTTTGTGCAAGCGAGGGTGCTTACATGAGCTAATTTGGGTTATTCGCTGCAAATAAGTACCTGCCCAGAAATACGCACACATTACTTCATCTCTCCTGTTTTATACCTCCTGGTTTGGCCAGGCATGCATAGCTGGCTCTCCTAGAATATGCCACCCTCCCCCATCTCACACACACATATCAAGTGTACCTACACCACAGCCACCAAGCTTTAATCTCTGTGTAGGTGTTACGCAACTCCATATATTTTCTCGCTTCTTACACGATCGTTTCTCCTGACAGTGTCAACAAAGAGCAAATCAAGTGAAATTTATTGAGATTTTTCTCTCTCATCCCTTACAGGACGGAATGAGCTAATTGCACGCTACATCAAACTTCGCACAGGGAAGACGCGGACGAGGAAGCAGGTGGGGGATGTCTGCCTGATTATGAGTCCTTTGTGATGCCCCAGTACTCATCCTTTCCATTTCCACGACACGCCCGTAGTGCTGGTGATGATGGTTAATTTAGACGGAGGGCTTAATGCACAGATCGGTGGGGTCATGTGTCGGTGTTGTTCCTTCACCACCTTGTGGACGTGTTGCTCGTTAGACAGAGACAGAATATGGCGATCTAGGTGGAGGAATGAAGCGGGGATGGGCGGTGGGATTTGGAACCCTATCCGACCATGCTGCATCTGATACCGAGAGGCTGATGTATGGGCAGTGATGGATGTGGAGAGAAACAGGCCCTACTAAGTCGCCTGGCAGAGGGAGTGCGCCGGGTGAAAAGAGAGAAGAGTTTAAGGAGGGGAGTGCCGATCAGTGGAGGGACGGTGGGATATCTGTGATGGAGGGCTGTGACAGCTCAGAGACACAGAGGGACAACGGCGCGCTCAGAGGCGGTCCCCTGATTGATGTGGGTCCATGCAGCTCCAAGTGAACATTCAGTCCATTGCTCGTTACAGGAGGGGTGGAGGTTGAGAGGCAGTATCATTTAGCAGTTAGCGTTATTTGTATTGTCATCAGTCTAGTGGTTCTTTGAGATACGAGTTTAATTCGTTCTTTGACCGATCTCGTTTGTGAAACTGCTCATATCCCAGACAAATTTTTTATTTGAGATAATTTCGATAATTCTAATCTATTCCGTTCTGGCCATTTTTTCAACAGTAATGGCGTTTGTTCACAGTTTAACACTTGTCGTGAACATAGCCTTCCTTGTGTAGCAACGCCTACAGCCAAACGTGTGACGTATCCTTCCGTTGCCTTAACATACACACTAGATGCTTCTTCATGCCTCACCACCCAGTGGATGGTGGTTTTCCTCTTAAAATACTGAAACCACCCATGACGAGCCTTGAGTGATTCTTCCAATGCTGAACTTCCCGTTTCTTGTAGTGAGCCATCATAGATGGTGTGTACCCGTACTCCAACTATCGCTGGTGTCCCCAAGCACCACTCCGAACTCGGATTTACGCTCGAATTCCCAACAAAAATCTGGACTGACAGAAGGCTTGATATCTCAAAAAACTCCTATATTGAGTTGTTTGTTTGCCAACATATTCCTGTATGATGTTATACATAGCATTCAGCCAAATGTATTAGTAAACACGCACAAATACAGAATTTCTTGGGGCCTGAGGAGTTAGTACAGCCATCTAAAAGCCAGGAGGTTGCCGGTTCTGATTCCAGGCTCCTGTACAAGAAATACATACGAAAAAAACTAAGAAAATCTGATGGATCCAATGAAATCTGAATGAATGCAAGCTAGAGGTTTGGATGCAGAAGTCTTCACTGATGCTTTGTTCATCATTGTTCTTATTCATCAGGTGTCTAGTCACATCCAGGTTCTAGCACGCCGGAAAGCCAGGGAGATCCAGGTGAAGCTGAAGGTACGCTACGTGAGTCATCGTCCATTTCTCTTTTTCTTCGCACACACTCACAAAATGACACATTGCTGACCTAAATTGCGGCGTTGGATGCAATAAGTGCTGCACCTGTTTGTTGTTCTGCTCTTGTGACTGCGTGTGACCTGCGACCGTCAATATTGAATCATGCTTAGTTGTGTCGTTAACAAGTTCATGAGCACTGTTACACAAATTTTGTCAGGAGGTTGTTTTTCCAGATATCATTCCAGAGAACTGCAGACATATCTGCCTAAGTCTTCCCGCGCACTGTTAAAATCAATCTCTCTTTGACTCCATCCCCATACCGTATTTGCACCAGTGTAAGTAATGCAAGTCACCCCGACGCCACCCACCACCGCGAAAACATTTTAGGTGGAGATCTCACACATCTCCGCACCCCCAGTACTTTCTCAGTTTACATTTCTCAGCCACGTACAGCTGCACACACACCGTCGCAGCGGGCCACAGAGCTCTCCCTCTTCCCTGGACAGCAGCCCACCGGGGCTCGGTTGGCATGTTACCGCATCAGTCACGGGGTTGGCCTCGCCGACTGCCCTTTTTAAATACATCTTTGGTGTAACAGAGATCCCGACCACATGCCCCCCCCTCCTCCCGCCGCCCCGTATTTCAGCTATGCCCTCGTGTAGCCAGTTTTGGGAAGAGGAATGCTCTGTGTAGCTTTGCCGATTCGGGCCAGGAGGTGAGGTGCTCCCCGTCCTCAATAATGATAATATTAGTAATAGATTTTACACACAAGACAGACATTTTGCCAGATAAGTCCTTTTTTTGGTCGGCTTCCATGCTGTGTAACCATAGACATGAAATGTCTGCAACTGGTCCATTTCTGTCCCATGACCATTAGCGTATTGACATATCACCCAGGTGCCTGTCTTGACTTCCAGGATGACCTCAAGCTGAATCTAGTTGTCAACACTGGCTTGCCCTTGCCAAAGCAATAAACTTAACTCCTGACCCAAAGGCCCTTGACTGTAATAGCTCCTTCTGTGCAGCTCTCTGCCAGGGAGGGATGCACCAGTGATCTGATCTGGCCTCATCCCCCCCATCTCCCCTTTTAGGGCTTTTCATTTGTTCCTGGTAGTGTTGTTAGGCTGACTCACCTGGAGCCCTAGGCTTTGTGTATGGATGTGGGTCGGCGGATGGGGGGGTTGTGTGTCTGTCTCCTGTCTATCTAAACACCATTATGTCTGTAGGACCAGGCTGCCAAAGACAAAGCCCTCCAGAGTATGGCCACCATGTCTTCAGCGCAAATCATCTCACCCACTGCCTTCCAGAACAAGATGGCTCTCCAAGGCTTGTCTAGGCCCGCTTACCCCACTACTGCTGGGGTAAGGCAGTGACCACTGTCCCCTCCCCTGCTCTGGGCTTGGAAAACCAAGCTGGGGCGCCATATTAATGCACATTATACCTGCTGGTAATAAATTGAACATTGTTTTTGCACAAAAGCATCGTTTGTGGGTGTGATATATGGGGGAAGGGCTGTGTAGTATATGATTGTCATATGCCCATTATAGAAATTGTGGATAATGTGTATATAAATATGAAGCTGGTTGTTTCTGGTATTTTTCTCGTGAGACATACCACAGGTGGATTTTATGGAATTTTGTCCTCAAAAGTGAGGTTCACATTTTTAACTAAAGTCTGGTCGTCTCAGGAATATTCTTACACCGTGAAAATGCTGTTGAAGAACGTAGCAGTTGACAGGCTTAACCTCGTGCTGGTGCCCTGAATAAAATGAGATGAAATGTGTGGTGCCAATCGCAGACAGAAAAACAAAAATAAACACACAGATTGTCTTGGTTCCTGGATTCACAGCATCCACTGCCCTATCACTTTTTGTTCCTCCTCAGTTCTGGCACGGAGCGCTTCCAGGTCAGACGGGAGGGCACGAAGAGTAAGTGAGCGTTTTGTCGTCCTCCTCCCTTGCCTGCTAGCAAGTCAATTACGTGGCGCTCCAACTGTCTCACAAGTGGACCAGAGCATCTGTAATGAAAGCCCCTCAGCTGTCAAGCCCGGCCGTTTGCTGTATTAACCCCCATCACCGCGTGTCTTGAGTGGTCAGCTTAACCTGAGAGACGCATTGTTGTGGGGGGGAGTGAGGGGACGAGATGAGGGGGTCAGCGGGGTGACATGGTGTCTAATGCCGCTCCCTAACTTCTCCGTCTTGTGTCTCACCAGCATTAAGCCCTTCTCCCAGCAGAGTTACGCCATGCAAGCGTCTGGCCCGGGCCCCATAACAGGTGGGCCCCCCTCTGCCCCTCGCCGTGTTGACTGAGCAATGTCACACCTGCCAAGCAATGACACAGCTGGGCTCGGAATGAGAGAGGAGCTCGGAGGGATGATCGCGATCGTGCTGACATTTTTTTTTTCATAAACGACGCAGTTTTAGATTTTCCCCGCCGTCCTTTTCAGACACTCGGTCACAGTCGTGTCCCCTCTCCAGGTTATGAAAGCACGTCCGGGCTGACCATGCCCCCTGGCGCCCCCCCTTGGCAGGGTCGTAGTATTGCCAGCTCCAAACTGCGAATGCTGGAGTTTTCCGCCTTCCTGGAGAGACCTCAGGACCCAGAGACTGTGAGTGAGCGATGAAGTCTCCTTTTATTGTGGTTTGTCGAGAAAAGCTGCGTCAGTCTCACTTTGATCAAGCATGTCTTGCACTGACATTCATATTGTCTGAAACAAAAGTCTGTTTGTTTCTTTGGACTCACCTTTCTGATTCTTGTTTCTTACTGGGGGGATGCAACCTTGACGATGATGTTGATGTTCTCCAGCCATTTGTCTTTCTGTCAGAGTAAACTGGTTCTGACATGCGAGCAGCTGTCACTGTTTCATGATTTTGTAGCTTTTCCAGCTGAAGGGATGCCTAAGAATGTAATTTGCAGTAATTGGAACAAATTTAATAACATTTTTATAGGTTGACGAATACGATGGAAGTTGAACAGCTGGAATGCTGTCAGAAGTATTTTTAGAAGTGTTGTTTCATCAACAACAACAGTCTGAGTGATGTCTGGACACTGACCGTGTCTGAAATTTCCCTCGACCTTCTCGTCAAGTCGGCGTTAGACCTTTTTGCCAGGCTTGGTTTGTGTGTGTGCGTGTGGGTTCTTCAATCAGCACGAACTTTTAATAGCCACAGCGCACGCAGGTTAAGCATGAACAGACCACTGCACTTAAGAAAAGCACCACATTCAACAAACATTTCAAGAATATTCCGCAAGAAGGTGCAAAACAGCAAGAAAGTAATTGTCATTATTATTACAATAATCCATCACTATGTCTTGGTTTACCTAATGCAGTCTCAGCGCATTGCAGATTTAAATGTTTAATGTAAATTCATAACGCAGTGTCCTCAGTACATCAGGGGTTTCTATGGCCGATTGAAATTTAGATTTTCGTAGATTTGCACCTCTTCAGTTTACTCTCTGCACATGCACCTGAAGCATCTCTACATGTTTGTGCAGCGTTGATTTGTCTTTTTCTGTTTAAGTATATCTTTATGCCACCCAAACGTCCTGCACCTTCCAAATCCTCTGGCAGTGACTTAAAAGGGGCAAGAAGACAATTAGTATAGCGGAGAGGATGAAACTTCTAGAATGTCTCAGAGTATGGAAAAGGTTTTTAAGAGTGTGTGGAGGATTATGAAAACTTTGATTTGTAAAAGAACATGACAATACAGTACTGCACCCTTATGATTCACTTTTTTCACCTATCGCGGGAGGCTCTGGAATGCAATAAACGCCCTAGGTGGGAGAATTGCTGTATTATCACTCACAGTAGTAGCAGTAGTAGAACCAATAATGGTGATATGACTACAAAAATAAATGTTTTTCTCTCCGTCTTGCAAGCGATTTGTCTATGTACCATTAAGTTGTAGCGTCAAAGAACAAAAGCTCCAACAAAAGACGTCAACAACTGCTAAGTTTAAGATATATCGTAAGATGATATGACAATGTGGGAGAAAATGGGTCTCATTCAAAATGAAATGTCTCCGGTTGCTTCAATCATCAGTCATCATCCTTCTTTTTTTTTTCTTTTGGTTTACCTCCAGCAGTTCAACAAGCACCTCTTCGTGCACATTGGCCAGTCCAACCCCAGCTACAGCGATGCCTATCTGGAGTCAGTGGACATCAGGCAGATCTACGACAAGTTCCCTGAGAAGAAAGGGGGCCTAAAGGAGCTGTTTGACAAAGGCCCGCACAATGCCTTCTTCCTCGTCAAGTTCTGGGTACGTTTCTTCAGTTTGATAGACGTCCAGTCACGTGTAATAAGCAAAATTTGATTCTTATTGCAAATTCTGCTCATTCAAGCATCATGCTGCACAAAAGCGTTCTTGGTATGGTGGACACATCAAAGCGTGCAGTCCTCTCTTGGGGTGACAAAGCACAGCGAATGCTCCTGTTAATATTTTGAGGCACCTGTCTGCCGTTAATGGCCTTGCGGTGTTAACTCTGTTGGGATAGCCTAAGCGTGGGACTTTAGGAGAACTTAAAGGCGATTTGGAGCGAGATTGAATGGAAGGTCGCCGCACCGAACCGGGGGGTCCGTAAGCTGGTGGAGAAGACATGGCTGTGTGTGTGTGTGTCTGTGTGTGTCTGTGTGTGAGAGAGAGAGAGAGAGAGAGAGACAGCAGCCTTGGGTAGAGTGGCAGGCCTGATCTTTCACTAGGGAAATGTGAGACCAGGCACCTGTCCCTCCGCTATTAGATGGAGTACAGCACACATGCCCCCTCTGCCAACATTTATTTATAGATAATACACAAGCACTTGCTCACTCAACATATGCGTGCACGCTAACACACACATACAGCGCACACCAACCTGAAAGAATAAGGGAGGTCGACGGGTTCTGCTCACAATGCCCGGGAAGAATTTTTGGTTTCACGAAAGAGTTGGGGGATCTAAGGTGTATGCAAATGTTATGAACAGGAGGCGCACAAAGACACACACGTCCTCACCAGGTGTCCCAAGTAGATCATTTCCTTTGAGCGTCCATAGATGCCTCCATTCTTCCTGTAGTCGCCTGAGGTTTCACAAGACTGGCGCCATGTACACAGAATTTCAGACAAATTTAGACAAACTGTTGACGGTGGCTGTACAAAAGGTGATATTTGCCTCTTGCTGTGACAATTATTGTTGTATATGACTTATGATATCCAGGGTGATTCAGTTTGAATGGAGAGGAAGAAGGACAACCACCAGAATCAGATGCCAAATGAGTGTTTAAGAAGGAAAGGAAAGAAAGTCTGAATTTACATTGGAACATTGTTGTGTGCATCTTAACATCTCTGGTTTTACTGTAAGGACTGTGTGTGTGTGTGTGTGTGTGTGTGTGTGTGTGTGTGTGTGTAGTTTGTTGGTAGGTGCTTTCCATTTGGTTAACGTTAAAATTTTGAAGCACCAACAGGTCAAGGACAGTACAGAATAGAGCTAAGGAAAAATTAAACTTGTGTGTGTACTGTGTGTGTGCATGGTTGGGTCTGTGTGTGTGTGTTGTGCAGTATAGTCACCGCCGATCCCCCAAACACTGCAGCACTGACAACCTGACAGCCAAATAACAATAGATGTTATCTCAACTGCCATCCAAAGCAAAAACAAACCACCACCTCATGACCTGCTGGAGTGAGGAGAATATCACTATAATTCTATTATTATCACTAATAAGGTGAATGTGAAACGATTTGTCGTCTATCAGTTATTGTCTTTGTTTGACCATTCAAAAATTTTAAGCAAATCAGAATTTCTCTCTCTGCGGGAATGCAAATCCAACCTGAAGTGGTGAGTTTGTAAATATAGATTTTACTTTCACCTCTCAACTCGACTGTACATACATTCAACACTCACAAGAAAAAAAAAAGCCTAAGACGTGTTAGTTACGATGTCCACGTGGAGCAGCAGTAGATAAATCTCCAGTGTCCCGCAGCCGGCTGAGCGACTCGTAGAATGAATGGGTGGAATGTAACGCTCGTGGCCCGGTTGCAGGTGGAAGCCCCGAGTAGGAACCCAAGAGCCCAGCCGACTGTCTGATCAGAGCGCCGAATCAAAGAATGTCCGCCTATCATTTCAGACATTAATAGAGTCGCAGTGTTAACTTTGGCATCGGTGCCTCCCCGCTACCTTTCCCACTAAGGAGCAGCTAGTGTGTGACCCTTCACCACCGCCCACGCTTCAGCCTACCGGTAGAAACGGTAGCGTTGGACACAGGCTGCCGACACTCCTCGGTGAAATGATCTCAAGTCATTTAAAAGTGGCACCCTCTGGTAGATTTGTGCCAATCTTGTGAGCCCGGCGTGTCATCGCAGAGTGGGCAGGCACCGGCATGCCTGGTTTAACTGGGCTCAGCGTTGCCCGTCGGGACAGATGGCAGGGAAGTGGGCTGCTGTCGGGGCGCTGGCTCGTTGTGTGTCTGCGTGTCCGGGAGTCACATTGTAACTTAAATTCATACTGTCCTTCTAGTATCATTGTTGTCACTGTGCATTTCCAATGGCCATTCCTACGGCGTGTCCTATAAGATGGAGTCTGTCTTTCAATGGTCCCACGTCAGGTATCTGTGGTACCCTTTCACCTCACCTCAGAAGTTTTGCCTGGTTGTCAGAGAGAGCGTAGGTCCAGATCCCAGTAAAAGCATTTCACACAGTGCTGGCCCGTGCAAATAAACTTGATTATACTTAACTTGACATCAAACCAATTGCCAATAAACACTGCTGATAAAGTAGAAGGATAATTCCATGTTGTGCAGCTGTTCCACTTATCACGCTGAAGGTCCTGGTTTTGGAACGTCATCACACGTTGTGTGAACTACATTTCCTGCATCTGTCCGAAATGTTTTGGGATTTCTTTTGTTTGTTTGTTTGTTTGTTTGTTTGTTTGTTTGTTTGTCCGGACTTCCTTTGGGCTCCTTCAGCTGCCGTGACAGTGAATGTCACATTCAGAGTACTCAATGCCAGCTGATAGTTCTGTGTGTGTTTGCGTGCGTGACTCGAAACCTTCTCACATGTTTGACCGCCGCATTATTTATTGTGAAGGGATAAAAGACATTGGTGAGTGACACCGTGTTGGACGCGGCCGTCTCCAGTCTTTTTGAAAGGAGCAGCTGTCCCAGCCGTGGCATTTGATGCAAGGGTTGAGCGGTAGGTGTGGAAGAGCAGTACATCATAAAGAAAAAGAGGAGTGGGAGAGGGCGAGGGCGAGGGAGAACGGGGGTGGGGGGTTGTTGGGCTGAGGGAGATTGGATGGCAGGGACGAAGGACGGGGGGTGGACGCGAGCGTGTTCGCGTTTGTTTGTCGGCGAGGCGCTACGGCTTCGTCACCTCGTTCCTTCGCCGTCTGTTTATCGTGTGGCGTGTCGCTGGCAGAAACTCTCGTGGCATCCGTGACAAAACGCTTGTTTCCAACAACATAGCTGGACGCCCCCATAGTGGGAGGGAGGAGGCCTGTGTTTGTGTGTGTGTGTGTGTGTTGATGGCGGAATTGGGCTAAATGGAAGAGACGGGCCGCAGGAAAGAATGAAGAATCAGCATCTGATGTCAACACAGCTGTCTGCTCTTTGTGAAGAAGGACAAGTTCGCTTTTCCTCTCTCTCTCTCTCTCTCAC
>OMPJ01010408.1:48979-91046 GCA_900312935.1 Carapus acus
GTGAGCGGCTTCAAACACACACACACTCACACACACGCGCAATGAAAACAGTCACAGTGATGGCGTGGAACCTCTCCTGGTCGAGACGAAATTCCAGTGATTCATGGATTTCCTCGCTGTGACTCACTGCTATGCCTCCTCACACGCAGACACACACACACACACACACACGCATGCACGCACACACACACAGCCCCTGCTGATGGATTGTACAATATAAGCGTGTACACACATTCATCCTTAGGTGGGGCCATCTGCCTCTGTGGGCCACATGATGATGTGTAATGCCTTTATCATTTGATTACTGCTGTCGGAAGAAATCTGTTTATTGTCTGTCTGACGTGCCACACACGACATGCGCTGTATTATATTACACATATTACAACTTGTCACATACGTGTTCACACCTCCCCCCCGCACACGCACACTCCTCCTGTGCATCAGATTTGCTCCCATCAACACGTTGGTTTACACACTACCATTTATAAGTCAAACACAAACTTCTCATTTCAAACTTGAACACGTGGCGCTCATGTTTTTCGCCGTGGCTGGCGCCGTGGATCGCGTGCCCTCACGGTGTGTGTTGTGTCTGCTCCCCCCCCTAGACGGAGTACGCGCGGTTCGAGAACGGACGCTACGTGTTCCGGATCCACCGCTCGCCGCTGTGCGAGTACATGATCAACTTCATCCACAAGCTCAAGCACCTGCCGGAGAAGTACATGATGAACAGCGTGTTGGAGAACTTCACTATCCTGCAGGTACACCCGCCATCCCACACACACACACACACACACACACACAGATGCATAGAAGTCAGGTGCTTATCTCCACCTCGCTAGTCCCTTAACCACTTTTGACCTACGTTGAATCCTCTTTTTTTCTTTCTTCTTTTTTGCTTCTCTGGGAAGGAAAAGTTACGGCCACTCCGTAGTCACTGGGACTTTTCTGAATGAAGTGTGGGCGCGCAGCGGGAAGTGAATAGAACGGAGTGTGTCGCCATAGTAACAAAATGGTCCTCAACCCCACTGTTCAAAGACACTGGTGTCCCTTCCACTGGCGTCTGCATTCCTGCCGGCCAGGCGGACAATGAGCATATTGAGCCCACACAGACGACTACACGGCAGCGAGTCATTAGGCCCCTCAATGGGCTGATTGAGCTCCCATTACCCCTGAGCGCTGCATAAACAGATGTGCACCCGCGCACACACACATACACACACACACACACACACACACACACAAGGAGGCACACGGCGCGCACGGCCAAGCGGGACACAATGCATCGACATGTAACAAGTGCTCCGTTCAGCCGCACAAGGAGCGATTGAGGCGGGCCGAACGAAGACGCTCTGTGGCTGAATGGAGACACTATTCTGGAGGCCGCGTGTCTGCTTCACGGCTAGCGGGACAATATTGACGCGCCGATGGGCGCACGCGTGCGTGTTGCGGTGTAACTGGGTGCTTGAGAAGGTGAACCACCCGCAGTGACAGGTCAGGTGGCTTCGGTACGGGTTTACCTGGCGGATTGCGTGTTGATTTATCAGTAAATAAAAGAGGCCTCGTAACGTGTAAAACGTGGAGACGCTCTCTGAACAGAAGTCTCCTCTCAGCCCGACAAATTAGCGACGGCTGGCCAGTGATTACTTCGTTATCACTGGGCGTGTGAAATACCTGATACGCTGCAGCTCGTTTTTGTCGTATTGAGCGTCACAGTTTGAGCGATTACTATTCCTCAGAATTGATGAATTGATTAATTAATTAAAAAAAAAAAAAAAAAAAAAAAAAAAACTCCACTATCTGAATTCTTTGTATCCTCCTCATCCTCAGTCGTGCAGTCATGCTCTGGGACACCAGAGCTAGTTGGCACACAAGTGCGCTATGTATGATGGCTCACGCTTTCTATGATGACTTGGAACTCCAAGAAACAGAAAGTTCAGCATTGAGAGAATCACTCAAGGCTCGTCATGGGTGGTTTGAGAACTTTCAGAAGAGAACATCCACTCGGTGGTGAGGCATGGAGAAGCGTCTGGTGAGGACGTTTAAAGCAGTGGAAGGATACGTCACTTGTTTGGATGTACGCGTTGCTACAGGGAGAAGGCTGTGTTCACAACAAGGGTTAAACTGGGACAAAAAAATTGATGGAACAGATTTATTAATTAATTCATATATTATTGAATTGATATAAATTAGATCGATTTTAGATTTTAAAAAATGTTTGAGATACGAGCAGATTGACCAACAAACTTGACCAACGGAACACCTTCCTCAAGGTACTACTGTACTGTGTTTTTTTTTTTCTTCTTCTTTTTCAGGTACTTTTTGGAAACTTTCTGCAATTTTTGGAATAATGCTGTACATTTTCTAAACCAGGGGTCAGCAATCCGCGACTCTGGAGCCGCATGTTGCTCTTCAGGACCACCAGAGTGGCTCCCTTGAGCTTTAAAATAGTGAAAGATTGGGAGAAAAATATATTTTTTGTTTTGTTATGGTTTTTGTAGGAGGACAAACATGACGCAAACATCCTTAATGTTTTCAAATGCTGTAAAAATGTGTAAAACGTGTTGATTGTAAAGCATGATTTTATAAAGATTAGTTTTTTTTGTTTGGTTCTTTTTTTTTGGTCCAATATGGCTCTTTCAACATTTTGGGCTGCCGACCCCTGTTCTAAACCATACAATGTGTGTGTCCACAGGTGGTGACTAACAGGGACACACTTGAGACCCTGTTGTGTATAGCCTACGTCTTCGAGGTGTCCACCAGCGAGCACGGGGCGCAGCACCACATCTACAGGCTAATCAAAGACTGACGCCGCCGTCGAGCTGGAACAACGACCAGCATCAGCCGCAGAGCCGCTGTGGGACCTCAGAGAGCAACACAAGCAAAACAAACGGAAGACTTCCGCAACTTCCACGTGTTCCAAACTGAAACTGGGCGAGTCGCTGTAGTGAGGGACCCCAGAGAGATGCTTTGGGGACGTGGGGAGGACAATGCTGAGGAGAAGCTGAGGTCTGTGGACCGTTGGAGGCTGAATATGGGCTGCAGGTGTGAAAAAACAAAACAAAACAAAAAATCAACAAAAAAAGAGCATAGCTGTGATGTCATGTGACCACGGTGGCACAGGAGCCAGAGTGAGCCAACGAGACGTGCATGAGAGGGTTGTCGTGGATGGTGTTTGTTTTTTTTCATCTCATTGTACTAGTGTTTGTTTTCACTTAGGTTCATTTACACAAGTACACGCGTGCATGTATGTGCAAGGAGGAGGGATGTTGGTTGCAGACGTAATGAGTTTGGGTGATGAGGCCGCCACCTAGTGACCGAAATGAAGACAACAATGATGTGGAAAAGTTATAAAAAAAACAAAAAACGCAGAGGAAGTATTTGCGACTAAGAAGTCCTCCTTCGCACATCCACGACATTGTTTTTATTGCCTATCCGTTGTGATATTTGAGCAACGTAATTATGTACAGCGTCCACGCCCACATCCTCGAGTTGAGAGATTAGGAGGCTAAAATGATCAGAACGAGCAACTTAACTCACTTTGTTTGATGTTAAATGTTTCTTCTATTGTCTTACTGGTTTTCAATCGAATTCACAGCGACTACAGACGGTGGCACATAGTAACACTGCTAACTTGAATCCACTAGTTGACCTATCAGCTGACGACAGATTGGTTTAAATTGTTGGAAAAAATCGAACTCAAAACCTTGAATACAAGCATTTATAACGTTACCAGCCCTCTTTCATTGGAATTTTCACACCGCTAAGAACGTGTGTGGCAAATTGTTGCGAAATGTAGCAGTGTTTAAAGTACCATTTATCAGGTAATGGAGGGACTGTGTGAAACCAAAACGCCACAAGGGAACACACAGGTCCGCTAACTGAGAAATTGGGCAGCAAAGAGCATTTGGAGGTTTGACCTTCTCTTAATGTCAGCGATGATATGTGAAGTATACGTGAATGTACTGTGTTGTGTTTGGTATGTATGCCGGTCGATGTACATACGGCGAGTCCACTGAAATATTTATCACCTTTCCTCCCTGCTGACCTGAGGAGAAGTTTGGCGCTGAGGCCGCACTGGTTATTTGGAGCCTCTTGATGAGAGAAAGGGCACTTTTGAACGATTTAGGGGTGCAGCAGTGATGTATGATATATTATTTATATATTTTTTTTCCACACTGAAAACAATTGCTTCTAAATTGCCACTCCGCCAAGATATGAGTTGTGGCCACGAAACTAATCGCATTCGATCAGTAACTGATTTGTGGAGGTTGTGTTTGTGTAAGTGAAGCAGTGAATTGTGATTCGCTCAGTGTTGGACGTGTTCAGACACATTCTGTCTGCTCAGCAAAGGTCAAAGGTCAGACCGCCGGGAAATGACTCAGTGTTTATCAGCAGATAAACTGCCACAGTCTTAGGGTAAACTAGAGGGGAAATTGGTGGCAAGATTAGCAAGTCAGACCTCAGCGAATGAAAAATCCAGACGATACTGCCCCCTGGTGGCAGGGTGGCTCTGACCCAAATATTCAGCCACTTCTCCAACAAACTGGACCCACTCACAATCTGAAGATGACTACACAGCAGAGCCCTGCAATAAAACTTGACCTTTGTAAAGGCTGTGGTGTGAAGTTGTTTTTTATAAGCAGTCAGACTCTCGGCGCCTCGCAGCACTGCATCATCTGCGATAGCAGTTACACAGATGCGATGTAAATTGATACATTTATAGCCGTTAAATTATAAATCCAGCCATAACAGCCAATGATGGAATCATATCAATTGCGGAAAATGGAAGCAGAGCATGGTAAAAAAAATAGATAAAGAAAGACCACACATGTGCAGTGAAGGATATTGAACCGTGAATTACATCTCATGTATTTCATAATTATAGCATCTCCATGCTACACACACTGTTTTGACTATTGATGTGTGTTGTAAACAGAAGAAGTTCTATGTGGCGAAGATGTCTCACGTTCATCGGCTCCTGTTTTGCTCAGGTAACTCTGTACCAGAGTTTGAATTCCTCCTCAAGATCCAGACTATGTAATCCTGAAATCCTGACACCACACCTCTTTTGTCTTGCAAATTCCCTGAGACCCGCAGCTCAAAGGAGAGAAAGAGTCGTCTTCTCTCCTCCCAGGTGTAAACTGAGCTCCCCAGGCCGTGAAGGACACACAAGCTGACAGAGGGTGAACGAGATTTTGTCAGAAGTGAAGCAGAAAGCACCAGGTGGATTGTGAACACGCCTCATGGGAGAGTCCAGGCCGATCCTTGCAAATTTGGCAAATGCCTGTTGGAAGAGGAACAGACAACTTTTTGTACCAAACTCTTAAAAATTCCTTGTCTGACCTCTGGGGATCCAGTTGAGCTCCTGCATAATTACAATGGCACACTGTGGTGCGGCGGCACCTGCAAAAGCTGATGATAAGAATTTTTATCAAAAAAAAAAAAAAAAAGAAAAAAGAAACACTCACTACCGACATGACAGATTCATTATTATGCCTCTTGTATTATCACATATATATGAGGAACAAACATCAGGAATTTATCCTGTGCAATGAACTGTAAAATGTTTTTGCTATGGCAACAAACATGAATGTATTGAATGGAATATTTCATTAGTATTGTCCAAACAAGCAAGGTCCAAGAATCCTTAAATCGACCAAAACCCAACTTCAGATCTACATATTCCTACAGATTTTCAATACTAATGGTCTGTTAAAGTAAACATTGCAGAGTTGTTATAGACCGACCAAATAAGTAAACTGTAATAGTAGTAACAACAACAATGACGATAATGATAACAAATCACAACAGCAATAACAATTACAATAATAACGATAATGATGATGATAATAATAATAGTAATGATAGGAATGATAATGAGAATAATGGAGAGAATGACATTAGGTGAAATTCACTCCATACAAATTCAGTTCTTTCCCAGTTTGTGTGATGTCGTGAATCTCTCTTGCTGCCTTGGCTAAGTGCGCCTCTGGCACCGTGCGGTCGTTTTTACGCGCCGCCGAGTCTCCGCCTCCATCAGGTGCGCAGAAGCGACACACCTGTGCGACGCAGCGGCTCCAGTCAAAAGCAGACGGCTCGACATGACTCCGGGCCTCCCGATCTCTCCATCCCGCACCGTTTTGGCTCCGGTATGTCCCCGCTGCGCCCGCGTTGTGAGTTAACATGCTCTGATTTCTGCTTTGCGCAATGATCGTCCCATGGGGTTTGCTGACGGTCTGGAGTCTGGCGTGCCACGCCGCGTCGAGGTGCTCGCCGACGTCTTACTACAAAAACTGCTGGATTCGGCGTTTCCCGGGACTTTTCATCGAGATCGAGGAGTCACAGAGGCGAGGAGCGCAACTTTTGAAGCATTACCAGGAGGAGACCGCGCTGGACTGCAGCCGGTCGTGTTGTGTTACCAGAAACTGTACGTACCTCATCCCGGTCAGAAAAACGGTAATTCAACCAGCGGATGAATTCTTCTTTTAAATTCTCAAATTTTCTTGCAGTTTCTTGCAATTTGGCGATATTTCATTATGACACCAGTCAAGACAATGTGAACTGTCTCCATCTCCACTGTCCAACCCTGGAGAGCTGCATCCTCAACCGCAGCAGCAACGTTGTCCTTTACAACATCACCAAAGGTAGAAACCAACCCATCGCCACAAAGACCATTGAATACTGTAATACCTGCTAGTGTACCTGTGATTAGCTGTGTCAGGAGATACTGCAGTGACTGAAGATACACATAAAGATTATGTCGTTTCATCCTGTCGATGAAAGAATTTTTAGGATAATGCATTCAAATTTTTTTTTTCAATCCAAGGGGATAAGAAGTACGGCATTGAAACCCCAACCTTGTGGTTTTATAACCATCTCATCCCTGCTAAATCTCTTTGAAAGGTTGGAAAAACACGTCAAACATGGCTAACAAGTGTCCAACCCTTGTTTTTGTGCGTCCCAGGTGTAGATCCTGACCTTTTGGTGTTCGGTAAATACTTCACAACCAATGTCCGAGTGTTGCCTCACCACTACGGCCGAGGCAACGCCTCCGAGCCTCTGGCGTCGGACAAGCGCCAATTCAATCGGCCGCCGCCCATCCGCCAGACGCTGGCACCGGCGGTAAGAACAACAACAATTGTCCGGAGGAGAGAGTCCCGCCCAACTGCAGCCTCCCCCACCACCAGCAGCAGCAGCAGCAGCCTCGCCCTGCACAGCACCTCTGAGACCACATCGGCTTTGTCCTCGCCACCAACCACTGCCGCTCCGCACCCAGAGACGCAGGTGTACTACACAACCACCCCTCCCGCCTCCACCATCTCCACCTCGCCCCTCCCAGGAACCCATCCTCCTCCGTCCACCACCATCACCAACGTCAGCCCTGATGCTGACCTCGCCCCTTCCTCCTCCTCTGCCACCACTTCCTCTTCCTCTTCCTCCGCCACCCCTGTCCTCCCAGTCACCCTGGATGCTACCAGCAACATCACCGCTCCTCCCTCCTCGCAGACCCCTACCCAGCAACTCAGCATCCCTCCGTCGAGCATGCCCCTCATGGATGGCAAAGAAATCAGCAAGCAGCACCCCAACGACACCAAGGGCATCCTGGGAGCAAACCAAACCACCGGGCCCGAGGGAGGACAGGAAGACAGTGGAGAGGACCCTCAGGGGGGTTTGGGACATGGATGGCACCTGGCAGCCCACGGCTTGCTGGTGGCGGTAGCTACCTGTGTCACCGTGCTGGCAGGCTGCTGCTGCTCCATCCTAGCGGTGGTGAGCTGGAGGGGGCAGAGGAAGAGGATGGGACGTTATCACACATCCTGGCGAGGGAAACGGGGCTCCATGCGTCTGATTAAGTACGTTCTGGTCAGGGAAAGCGCTGGAAATTGAGGGTAGAGTCAGTGTGGGGTGTCTGTCTGTGTGGGACTGGATTGGACTGGTTGTCTATTCCAAATAGGTTTTGAATGAACCTAGAATGAAGATGACTTGTGAATTCAGTTTAAGTGATTTTACAAATTGACATTTTACATTGGCAGCAAAGCAAATGTAGTTCAGAGGAATCGTCCTCAGCTATTCAGGCTAACATAGGCACGGTTTAAGACAAGGAAACTGTCTTGATGTGATTTAGTTTTTTTTTTTTTTTGTTTAACTTGATGCAACAGAAATTTTCTCAAAAATGAGACCTCCACAGATGGAGTTTGGGTTCACAAGTGGCTTTGACTGGACTGGGAAAATGAACTCGGACAATTTATGTGGCGCAATATGAAATTTGCCAGGAGGTTCTTTTTTTGATGAAAATTCCCCTTCTGAAACCGCTGTTGTCGTCCAACCACAGCGACCGCACTTAAGTGGCCTTAATGGGGTTTTGCCTGAGGACAGTCAAAGAACAGTGTCCTTTGTGTCTCCAACGCTGCTCTCTTGGGAGTTGTTCTTGCAGGGTCCAGGCATGATGCAGTCCAGTACGTCTTCCTCGCTGCATCGGGTTTCCCCTGACCCAAACCCACATGGACCACAGACCAAAACTCTTGGACGGTGAGGCATTTTTCATCGGTATGCTCTTGAATGTGCCCTCTATGAGAGAGGGCAGAGTAAGTCAAGTGGCTTAAAAAACACACCAAGTCACCGAAATATTTCAAGAAACAGGACAAAACATTGATCCGTCATGACAGTATGTACTGTATTTGGTCTGTGTTACAGCCGTCTTTTGTGTACAGTATGTCACAGAACAGTGTGTAGTTGGAACAATACAACCACTTTGGACTGTGATGACCGTGATTGTTCGTGGATAGTTTACTGTATATGGAATTCTGTTTTCAAAGGTTGAGGACTTTCTTCACAGCTTCAGAGTACTGCAGCACGGTGCTCTCGTTCTCTCCCTCGTTCTTCAGCCTGGTGACAGAGTCTCTGTACTGCTGGACGTCCTCTCTTCCCAGCAAGTCTTCGTCCTCTCCCTCTGCAGCCACTTTCATACGCACAAGTGTATCCAGGATGTTCTTCTGGGATGGACTGTCCTTCCAGCTGTATTCCTCCATGTCTGCCACTGTCTTGTCGGCCTCCCAGGCCTCGATTTTCTGTGGGAAGAGAAATAACATTTCAATGTTTTACTTGGTGTATTTCCATTTTTTATGATTTAAAATGTGGACATACTGCACATGACAATGTGAAGTCTGACACCGATTGCATTTTGATTGTTTTTCTTTAAGGATTTGGATTGACATACTGTGTTTGGGACAATATAGCAAAGGTGAAATGATAGGTTGTTCTGAATTTGGACGCTCCTACTAGTTTGCAGCCCCCATTGCTGCCTCCATGTTACAACAGAACAATTTGCTTTGTTGTGTAGCCGCTTAAATTTGGGGAAAAACTGCAGGTCTCAAGGTGTTTGCGGTAATGACCTCCATTACCACTGAATGGTTGAGACTCTGGATCTCCTCCTTTTTGTCCCAACTGCGCTGTACTGTACTGAGCAGGTTTGTTTGTAATATTTAGCGTGAGTGTTTCTTGTTTGCTCAGATTTGTACCAAACTTCACATGGTTGGAGGTGAGAGAACATCTGTATTGCTGCTTTGTGTTTTGAAAAGGATGGGATTAACTCAAGACTTTCCCAAGGGTTTACTGAGCAGGAACAGGCTGGTGTGTTATGCTTCTGTTCAATCTAATGTTACCTTGGAACCTATAAATATTAAAAAGTAAATAAATGTAATGAGCATTGCCCAGTGTTCAGGCAGCATTGCAGCTTGCTACATCCACTCCACCAATCGGAAAATGTGACGATCCGAGTATCATGACAAACAAGTGATGACAATCAGTTGAGTTATGCAAGGGGCAGTGTTTGGATATAGACCTGCAACAACATACTGCTGAAACATTAGAATGTGTTTTGCACTGCAAATAATTGCCTTTCCTTGTTCAAAAATTTAACAAAGGAATTTTGTAGCTTTCATTTTTCTAACCACTTGTTCAACGAATAAAATATTTCCAGGATACGAAGGGACGTCCAGTATTTTCAGGCATGTGATCGGCCATACTGAAATAGTTTCTCAGAGGAGGAGATGGGCAGGGGTTGGTCAGTGCCAGGAAGAAGAGCTCGAGTGCCTACAGCCGTAAACTTTCCTCCAATTTGGAGGAAGCTTTGAGCGACTCAGCCCCGGCACTGGGCTGGATTAGCTCACATTGGATTTAGCAGGCATGCTCTGTCTCCCTGAGTGCGGAGATAAAATCACCACAGTGGGCCGTAACAACTGGCCTCTTTGTGGGCTAGCGTTACAGCCCCGCCGCCACACCACTCTCGCGGCTTCCACAGGCCTGCTGGACAGCACTGTACCTCTCATTGTGCGTCCGAAAAGGGCAGCGGACAGTGTTCTGCTTCCTGGCTCGGACACCTTTCCCGCCTTGGTCGGGGAAAGGGGGTTGTGGGAGGTCCAGTAGGACTGAGCCATGACAGGAAAGGCTCCTTGTCCGCCAGTGTTTGCACAGCAGGCAGCTCGCACCTTTTATTTTTTCCCTCTCTCCTCCTCTCTGTGGCTGGCTGCAAAGTCATGTGAACGGTGCCTGAGCTGGTGACCCGGGGGCAGATTTCTCTTGATGTGGCCTGGGTGGCTTAATGTGAATGAGTATCAGGGTCAACACCCGATAGGGGACTCCGTTTTCCCCTCATCTATGGGGAAATGTCAGTGGACAATGATGCTGTTTGCCATCCCCTTGCCCATTCAGCTCTAATACCTGCCTAATGGGCTTAGTCTCTTACATGGTGATGGCAAGAGGGACAAGGCGTCCTCGGGGGCGGGGGGGGGGTTGCTGTGAGAGTGGGAAGACAGTGTGCTGTGATGGTACCTGGAAATGTCACTTAGGATTTTAAATGAGACAGAGTTCTTTAGAGACGCTGAATACTACCAAATTTTCTAGGGTAGTTTGGCTGGGGGGTGTGACTTATACTCAGATGGGTGTCATATGTGAAATTAATAAAATATAGAAATTCACATGTTTGTTTTTGTCACGCTGACAACCGTGCAAGGGCATACTATGCTACCAACTCCTTTACCACTGAAATTTCAGCGTCTCTGTAATTTAAGAACCACTTTCTCTTCTGCGTAGAAGAGGAAGAGGCGCATCATCTCCGTTTGTAGTTAATGGCGTCGTTCAGATGCGGCACAGATGATGCAGAATTCAATGTATTTAGTGATTTGGAGTGAGATGGAGGGTTTGGTAAACTTGTTGGCTTGTTTTTTATGCTTTAGCCATCTGAATTATTGTTACGTAAACATAGCAGACACATATTCAGTTGGTTGTCTGTGCTTCATGTAGCTCAATAACCACGATTGTGTTGCGTTAGCGTGCTGCACATCTATTCACCCAGTCTTTCTGTTTTTTCATAATCATTAGAACTTGCCTCTCAACATGAAATGTCTGTCCTTGGTTCTTCAGCTAATTTTGTGAGAGAAATTGCCTCAAAAAATGCCACACATAGTCCGGTGCCACTCACATATGTATTTTTTTCTTCATTATTATGATTTTTTTTGGCGGATGTGACTAATACTCCTGAGCGACTTATAGTCCTGAAAATATGGTATTCTTTGCGCACATGAAAAATTAAGTCTGATTTCATTTTTAAATAGATAATGTGGGATGGTCAGGCGTTGCACTGCATCAACGGTTAGACCTGAAGTTCTCCCCGTCAGCACAGCAGGGGTGTGTGGAGGTGGATTTCACTTGACGGACAAATGTAAATATTGATGGTCAGGTTGAAAGGCAGTACACTGAGAGGTGTAGTATTAGTATCAGCACATCAACGGCTCATCTGGTCATTTGTTTGGCTAATGTGGCATGGAAAGTGATCGCAGGTGTTGTGCTTGTGACCTGGGGGATTCGGGTCAGCCAACACAGAGGGGTGGGGAGGGTCATTTAAGTACAACAACATTTTACTCACCCAGGATTCATGGTAAAGGACAGTCAAGAGGTACATGGCGTAGTCGTAGTTCTGCTTGCTCAGTGGGCATCTGGTGGAGAGTGAGAGAGATATTGCATTCATGAAATTGAATGTTGTGACCAATTGCCAGGTTATGATTCGTGTCAGAGCGCCCTGGCCTGCGTCTCAGGATGAGCAAAGATGTATTGTAAGTGGGGTTCGAAGGAAGGGGACACTCGCTTACCTGTCGGTTTTGATGGTCAGGATGTCCGTCGTTGGACAATATCGCTCACCGACCAGTTTGATCATCTTCTTCCTGGCGTGCTCGTTTAAATTCAAACTGGACAACTTCACCTGTTAAGAAACAACAGCAGCGATCACTCAACGGGAGACGACCACGTGGGCCTGCAGAGACATTGCCCTCAGTCTTTCACATGTCTTGTTATGCAAAGACAAAGATGTGGGATTAGTGGCGCACTATCCCGGCGCTCTTATGCATTTGGGTTAAAGGGTCAGATCAGATGGCGTCTGAGTGGTCGTGGCAGGCTGAGCTTGATTCTGTTTGGGTTAGCTTCAGCCCATTTGATGGGGACTGCGTCGGCTCTCTAAACCTACGAGATTTGCTCCACAGACTCTTTGATTCAATCTAATCCAAAAGGATTATTGTCTGATTAATTCCTACGTCAGTGTCCGGAGAGCAGATGGCCAGAGTTTATTGATAAAATTTGCACTTTTCCCCAGTTGTGGTGATGTACATCAAGAGATTTTAGGAAGAGGCCTTTGAAACAAAACAACTATTTTTGTAACAGTTTTTTTTCCCTTTTTTGCAAGGGCGCCTTTGGTGCACTCACTCCTCTTCCACTGGCTTGGCAGAGGCCGCAACATGACTCAGAGATCAACAGAAACTTGTGTCCATGTCAGCAAACACGATTACATAATAAGGTAGAAAGAGAGCATGAACGATGGCGCCCCATTCCTGCAAGCAGTCACTGAAAGTAACTGGAGGATAACTCCTGTAAATTATTGTACATTTGTTCTGTCCAAGTGCAACTGCAAAATGTAACCGGAAAACAGTTAAAACTACTGACGGGCATGTGCACTATTAGTGTGTACAGGCACCTAATCTAATTCAATGTAGGATGCAATCATGTCATTCTATTCCAATGGCATCTTTATTTAACATTTGTAGTTGTTTTACTCATGCAAACACACAAACATGCCGGTGTGTGTGATAAAGGACTGATGGCATTGCTGTATCATTGGATTGGCCACAGAGGGATTAAAGAGGAATACTTAAAAAATGTCTTTGCAAATACTGATATAAGCTACAGTTTTGTTTTTATTGTTCTTATCAATCAAATCAATCAAAAATATTAACATTCTGGACAAAATACAGAAGAGATACGATTCCAGAGACCGCACAAAGCAACACAATAACCAAAGTAACTAAACTCAGATATGAATATAGTCCAGTTGAGGCGTAATCTCTCTGGAGACGTCACGGCGGACCTGTGTAGGTTTAAGGTCACAGGCGATGAGCACCTCTGCAGATAAGTCACTCTGACGCGAGGCTGGCAGCTGATTACACACCGCACCAATCCCTCCTCTCATTTTACACACCGACTGTCTCTGCGCTACACATTCCTCTGCTGCTGGTGAAGCCAGGCAGAAATCTACATCACAGCAAAGCTGATTATTCATTTGCCTGATGGAGGAGGACACATCCGGAGCTCCTCAAATAATCATAAAAACGATGAGTCAAATGCAGACAGGCAATCGCGTTGTGCATGTGCGGCCAGTGCTGTGGGGAATGTGAAACTCACTCTGAGGTGAATGACCCGAGCCAGAGGGTTTCTGAGGGAGGGGCCGGCCGACACGTAGGCCGTGCTGTCAACTTTGATGGGGAAGTGTTGGTCGCATTTGGCATCGCTGTCCAAGGCGGAGGGCCACTCGGTGCAGAACGCTGGTGAGGCAGAGAAAGGAGGAGACATAGCTGATGGGGATGGATTGAAAGGTTCAAATCCCAAATGCCTGCTTGGCATCCAGGCCCATAATTGCCGGCTGTGACTCTGTCAGGATGATTTTAAAGGAGTAGTTGATATTGTTTTGTTTAGACATTTAGAGATAAAAGCGTCACGTTGAGGCCCAAAAAGAAGAACCCAAGCTTTACAATTAATCACTTACGTTTCAGAGCTTCGCAATGTTTCTTAATGGCAGCAGGAGTCAAATGTAGGAAGTTTGGGATCTGGAAGATGTGAAGCAAGGATTTCAAAAACATTACATACAAAGGGTAATGTGTACTATATTGCAGCTTATACAACTACAAGAAAATTTATCGGTTGACAGATGAGTATTGGCAATCATATCTTCCACGGCCATGCTAATATTAATGCTAGAGTTATGCTCTCCAAATTTCACAATATTGCTACCATTTGGTGTAGTGAAGCCTGACCTTGATCAGCTCCAAGTTGCCCTTCTTGTCGGGGGGCACACCGCCTTTCAGAGGATAGCCCATCCTCACTGGCAATGGCACCGAGCCTGGTCTGAAAGAGGCTGCAGCTGGGTAAACTGCCATCCAGTCCTGGTCTACTGCCATCTTTTCAGTCCTGGGCTCTCCCTCCTGGAACACAGGGCAAAGAAAACTGGTTATCATCTCTGAGAGGAATGTGGTGCCTTACTACATGATACTATGGTAAAAATATGAGCGAAAAGTTCTTTTAGTACAATCCACAAGATACATTCAAGCAAGAAAACAAAGTTGAGCAAATCGGGAACCAAACAATTCTCTGTATACACTTGGATTATAGTACACTTGCTGCATGCACTATTTGAGCATTATGGAAACAATGACATTTAATATTTGTCAACATTGCTTACTTCTCTCTTCTGTCTTCTTTGAAAGCCTCCCCTTCGGCCACGGTCTGAAAATAGTGGCACAATGCTTCATAGATTCAAGATTCAAGTCTGTTATTGATGACATGCTTACTGGATGTGCAGTGAAATGAAAGTCGCAATGGTCGTGGTACTGTGTAAATATCAAGACTGTGCAAACATCGACACTGTGCAAAGAGTAAAGCGTAACAACAATAACAACAACGTCCTTAAGTAAGTAAGGGGTGTTTGACAGCACAGTGTAATACAGGGACACCTGTGCATTGAGCTAGCTACATCCACAACGAGGTGACTTTACTACTCCTTCACTTTGGTATTTCTTTCGATCAACGTTTTGCTTTTGTTAACGGTAGATCGATAGGAAAGATTCTTGAAGTGCAAAATGAGAGCGCTCGGTGATTTTGACGTTTATCATTTGGATGACTTTGTAGTGTAGTGCTGATTTAGGGCAGTTAGCTTAGCGAGTATGTCACTATCAGATGTTTTGGCGGTCTTGGCGGCACTCACCTCTCTGTCCAGGAAAAGGACGAGTGGACAATAACGCAGCATGTGTCACTAGTTTGGAAATTGTGTTGTTCCTAAAAAGAGGTAGATATGATCGGCCGGAGGACAGAACCGCAACACTCGAGTAGGCGGCCATGATTTTACGACGACTACGGAAAGCCGCGAGGAACATCACGCCCATGTGACCGAGTTAAATTCTTACTGGAAATAATAACAAACATGCGTGCAACGGAATGGCCACAGATAGTGGAGATTAAAGCTATAGAATGTAATACTAAGACTACTCAAACGGATCATCCACATACGTCATTTGTAGCACAACATTTGGGTTCAACAAAACTGAGTACTTCACCTGTGTTTGTAAAACTCGGCAGAAAGTTTAAAAGCCGCCTAGAAAAATCCTCAGATTTTTGCCCCTGTTTTTCAAAGTTTAACTTACACAAACGATGTTTTCATTGGGCGAAAATATTGACAGCTATGAAAAGAAATAAACTCCAATTCATTTCTTTTCATTTACAATTTATTTCAACCATTTTCCTTTTAAAGTCATGCATACAGACGCGACATTCTGTATTTGCAGATCTTTGAAGTAAATAATACATCTGCTTCTCACACTTTCTGAGGCGTTAAATCTTCAGTGACTTTGAGGCCGGACTCGCTGGTGCTTTTTGTTCACTATGCTGAGCACTGACGTGGAATATTTCCGCCGACATTTGAACGCAACATACACTCAGCGATGCTCTTCAAAGGCGCACTCGTGTTCCACAAGCTTTGTGTTGTGTTCAATGTCTGTCCTCGATTGAAGATGCACGCCGAGCTGACAGTCTTTCTCAGCAACAGTATATTGGACAAGGCAAAGCATTTCATCCACCACCAGTAGGAAGTTGACGTCTTACTTTGATTTAAGGTAAGTAGCAATATCAGTAACGCAAGGTACTCGTTTCAACACATTTTCCGCAAGACTTCGGGAAATACCGGGATTTTACCACTGACGTAAAACCAAATTTCGCAAACCTTGAAGTTGCTCTGCTGTAAACGCATTCACCGCATTAATAGCCGCAAATGTTTGCTTAACATGTGCCTGAGTGAACCCGCGCCTGCTGTCACTGTCCGCCGGTGGACAGGTTATTGTGAAGGTGAAGTTTACATGTGACCGAAGTGACGCGTTTTTTATTTGTTATGACCCAACTTTCCCGGAGCGTCCACTTCTCCGGTTCGGTGCAGCTGGATGGAAAATCATTCAATGCTGTGTAACAGTAGATTCCTGCCTGCGTGTGTGGCGGCTCATTGTGCACGTCATGACGGCAGTTTTAGAGAAAGAAACTCTATCTACGGTGAGACAACTGCATGAGACACTTGTCAGCAGCTCCTCCGCTGCTGAGGACAGATCCAGGCGGCCAGGGTGACTCCAATTAGCCCACATCTTGGTTTTTCCATGACTATAAACAACACCCGGCCATCTCTCACACTACCTGGCTCAATATCTTTCCACACTTTGAGATTTGAACCAATTGACGCCTTCACATTGTCCTTTTGATTAACTCGGAGTACCAAACGTTAAATAATTCTTTACCCTAACTCTAATTTGTGATTTTAATCTGTAGGGGTGTCATTATTGATCAACGGATCAATAAAGTACCCTCCTACCTACCTACCTACCTAACTACCCTCCTACCTAAATTAGAGGTACGTATCTACATATTTGATTGGATAACGGATGCACACCTCAGATGTAATCTAATTGTACCTTGTTGTTGCTCGCACTGACACAATTTGGACTCTAAATGATTAATTTCTCACTCTAATCTGACGTGTGTAATTTAGCTCTCTGCAGCACCAGCTGTACTGGCTTCCATGCCCCTACATGTGTTTTAAACAGATGGGGAGTCAGGGATGATGCCTTGTTTACCAAATCCAAAGGAAAAGCCTCAACCTGTGTAATGAGCTCCGAGCATTTTATCGGATGTCACATGTCGCACTGACATAACGTATAGCGTCTCAGCGCAGTGCAGAGAAATGTACTTTAAAGCCTTACCCACCAAGGGTGGTAATCCTCTCTCTGCTGTATTCTTATTGCAGTGGCAATAGTTCAGCATGCACAAGTGTTACGTACGCCTAGTGCATTAAGAATTATTGTGGAAAAATGTGTTTCTATTCCTCACACAATAACATCAAGATAAAGGTAGGTTCCTCACTAATCTGTCGATCTTGCAATCCAGGAAATTGAAGAAAGACATACATGGTATGGCGAAAAGGAAATTAGTTTTGAAAATAATCAGAGGATCTTGAAGATGTGTTGTTCTTTGTGCTTAGTATCGTGAACTGTCAAAAAAAGTAGCGAAAAAGACGCCATGCCTTTTTTCCGTTTTCCTTTTTCATGTCTTGTGTTGTGTGTGAGGGGGTCTAAAGTTTCAGGTACATGGTTCCAGCTCGTGCTCGGTAAGCCTGGCTGTCACTCACACTACATGCATGAATCATGTCACTTCTTCCATTGCAGGTCCGGACACACATGTAATCCAGGAGAGAGCTGCGTGGCACAGTGGGTAGTTAGACATCCCGAGGTAGGCGTCTCGTCCAGCTGCGTCCATCTGTGCTGCTTCAACCTTCGGTCTCTCCAGGACGTTCCCGTCAGCTAGACCTTCTTGCACCATGGGAGAAAAGCGGGCGCACTCCTTTCACATGACTTGCCACATGCATAGTGACTACGGCGGCAGGTTGGGACGATCTTTCGTCCACTGCAGTCCCAATGGATTTGCTAGCACAAGACTCAGTCTCAGCATGGATCAGGATATGGACGCCGTCCTGGCCGCCTCCACGACCGCCACCACCAGTACCTCCGTGGTGGACCCCACATCCGATGGAAACCAGTACTCTCCTGTTTCACTGGAACTGGACCCCGCGGCAGTGAATAATGGATCAGGTATTCCCTGCTGTCCACCAAAAGACACAAAGGACCAGGCGCCGCATATCATACACAGCAAGTCCTCCATCACCTCCGTCCCGCCATCTCTTCCTCGTTCGAGCTGGCTGCATCATCATCACAAGAACTTCCACAGCCCTTATATCAAGACTAGCATGCAGGGGGATGTCTACAACTTCCTTGAGAGACCATCTGGACTGAGATGCTTCATCTACCACTTCCTTGTGTGAGTACCTATGTGGTCATGGTTGTAGTAACTTAAATGCAGACTTACTGCCAAGTGATTCATAGGTGCTGGAAAGAGTTTGATGTTACGGGTGATCACTGAAGTGTCAGGAACTCAAGGTCATTTACCTCTCAACCCCCAACACTTTCACAAAATGTCACAGACTGATGCAAGCAGAAGGACCCAAATAATCCTACACAACATTGACCCTCCTCTTATTCAAATACGAAAACACAAAGAGCTGACACTACAGCCAAAAGTCTCAAAAATGTGAAATCCCGCGCATGAGTATTTCATGAACCAAGGCCACAGCGGTACATGTGATGTTTACGTCTTTGCTTTAATCCACCACCAATGTTAATTACATCTAGTGTCCTGTCTACCAGTATTTGGTTTCCAGTAACAAAAGTAGGGGTGTCTGTGACCTGCTGGCCATCGGGGATGTTTTCAGATAGCCCCAACAGAAGCAGGTCAGTGCAATCTCGTCAAGCACACCTCTCGCTGTGATGGATTCACTCTGCTTTGCTCTCACTGGCGTCAAATCGGCAACCTCATGCATGAAACATGCAGCCGCCTTCCTGGTGCTGCTGATCTGATCTGCGCAGATAAGACACCTGTGACCTGTGATGGAAAGTTAGTGTGCAATTAAGTTTTGCAGCCCTGGTTTGCCCCTTTCACAAGTGTGAGAGAACACACACACACACGCAAAACAACACAAAACAACACACTCGACAAGATGATGCATGTCGGGTGTATGAATACGGTTCGATGGTATTGTTTGATCGGTAGGATGAGTAGTGAGGGAGAGATGGAGACACACAGGCAGGGAAAAAGATGACAAAAACGGTAACTGATAGATTTGAGAGCTTGAAAATTTGTGATGATGCAGTAACACCACCTTCGAGGCCAGTAACTCCATGGTCATGGTCAGCTGACCTTTGGCCTTTTCCACAGTGGAGGCATTCCATGGTGTGTATGAATGTAAGTGTATTATTTATGTGTGAAGAATATATATACTATCATACTACAGAAATAGCTTGAATTACAGATTGTGTGTAATTCATAGTACATTTATGGGATCAGTGAGAATGATGTCCGATAGTGTGAGAACATCACTCTGTCACCAACTTCAATTATTGCCATGTTCTTCCACTGATTATTAGAAAAGCTGTGGTTGTAAATACAGTATGTTCATCGAGGGCAGAAGAGTTAGAACATCTTGCTTTTGTAGTTGTTGCACATTCACATTTGAGGTAATCGGTAGATTCCCGGCATGCATACCTCTCATTATAATGGACAGCTGTACTTGTCAGTCCTTTGAGTCCCATCCAGACTGTAGATATGGGGTTCTTGCGGATGGCTCAAGTTTTCACCGAGACGCCTGTTAGCGGTCATATGAGTGTTCGTTTCCTCGTGTCTGCTCCCTCAGGGGTCGCTACAGCGGCTCAAGCGCCGCGATGAGTATTATACCTCTCCTGGGGAATACCTCGTTGCTGTGCTCTGATTTAGCAGTACAGTGTTATCGTTGGATTTGTAGAGGCATTGTGTATTTGTGTATGGTCTGGCACACTAGCATATTGTACCACAAATATCTTGTTACGACATGATGTGATATTATGATATCAACCGAATAGGAATAGATTTCCTAAGATTCTCTGTCTTCTGATTCTTATCTTAGTTGAAAAATTGCCTCAGTGGAGTAGCATGTCTGAGCACACCTTAGACTTTGGCCAATTTGAGAAATTTATTAAAAAACTAGTTTTTACTCTTATGTTGGTAGAAGTCTGTGTATAGCCATGTCAACAAATTCATTGACAAGTTGAATTCTGTATTTCCATATTTAAATTCAGTATCAGCTATCCTGGCACTGGTAATATTCACAGTACATTTCAGTTCTTTCTCTCCCTCTATGATATATCCTGAGGAGAGGTAGATCTTTGAAAGAGTATCTGCATTAAAGATAGATTTGAACTTAGCAGGTGCTTCACCTGACTGTATGCACGTCTGCCGCTTGTGCCCTTTGCGACTGATAATGTCTCCCAGCAGTAATTGTGGCTCTAATGTTCTCTTGGCTCAGAAGAGGGAGAACTCGATCCAGTACTTCATTTAATATTAAACCCTTCTGACTGAGCCCTCCCGGGGCTCGTTTAAGTAACTCTTACTTGTCGATGGTTATCGCTCCCGGTGTCTATTCTCCAGCCTCTTAAGAGATTGGTAGAGGAGAAGGGTTACAAGACAGGCCACAAGTAGCACTCATGGCAGCACCTGTAGGGCCACTTCAACAGCCGTGCCCCTCATTATGATGAGTGGAGAGAAAAAACAGGTGCACACACACTTTGTTGCATCTACTGGTGTATATGCAGAAGTAAGGGACAAGGACAAGCCAGTGGACACATGTTTCAGGCACTGTGTAGACTCCAAATGTTCCGTGACGTGGCTAGGTGAGAACATCTGTCCTACCAGCAACTGTTTGGATCACAGGCTTTGAGAACAATTGTGAGAACGTTTGTCATTACAGAGAGAGAGAGAAAATTGAAAGTGGAAATGTGGTTTCTATGTAGGTGGAATCAGCGCTTACAATCGAGAGCAATGGTCTACTCACCTCAGTGTCACCTCGCAGAAGATGACGCGATAGGCGTGTGTCGAATCTGTGGGGGCGGCCTTTGCTAGTCTCATATGGTGATAAAGTTCATTAGGTTTTACCGTTTAAAGATGTTGTTTTCTGGATGGGTGGAAGATGAGGCTACAATATTTATCTTGCTGTTGTAGAGGCCCGAAACGATTTAAGTTGTTTCTAAATATGGGACCAGCAGTGGAATTTCAGAGTATTGACAAAGTAATTCCATATGGAATGAGCATAGCCAGCCACGATGTGGAACTCATGAACATGCAGGTCTAGGTGTAAAACTGACAGTCATTCTCATTGCGGTGTTGAGGATGGAAACTTCGGCATCATTCAAAAACACAAAACCTTTGAGGTGCTCCTCTTGGCCCCTTTCCCCCCCAAACCTGACTCTGTCTCGGGTGTCATAGCTCCATTGCCCCAAAGGGATTTGGTAAGGCCCAACATTGGCGTATTTGTTGCACTGAAACTGGACAGATCTGCGGGCGATATTAGTGGCCAAAGCTCCAGCTGTTTTGTTTTTAATCAGATCACGGGGCTTTTGGGCCAACTAAGTCTGGCAGGCTGAGCGAAATGATTCCGCTCCACCCCTGACAAACACCTCCAGTGCTTAAAGCTTTGGGAGGTGACATCAGGAAAACGCTTACTCATGCCATCTGTCTCTGTTCTTTCATAACGCTATGTGCGCGTAGCATGGAGGATACCACTGTCATGGGTTTGGCCATGGAGTCAGTCATGTTTTTGTTTTGAATCCCTTAAAATTCTGTTGCACAATTGAAATGTTTCCTCAAGTCGTGCCTTACCAACCCAAGTATCATTCATGTGTGTACCAATTTCTCCCATTGAGACATCGTATGTTGATATTGCACAACACAATAAGTGACCCATGAGGATATCTTTGCAGTAACTGTTGTGTAAGACGGCACAGAGGAGATGTGCTTACATGCCTGCTTTTATCCAACAACTTTATTACTTATTTGTAGGGATGTCCGATATTGGCTTTTTTGCAGATATCCGATATGCCGATATTGTCCAACTCTCAATTTACCGATACCGATATGTGCGCCGGTTAACGCTTCAGGAGCGCATAGGCACCATTTCGGTGTAACGCAAGCATTATTTTATTTTTATCGGTTTTTACTTAATCTGTTTTAAAGCAAAAAAATATGATACCGATATTAGATTTTTATGCTAATATCGGGCCGATAATATCGGTGGGCCGATATTATTTGACATCTCTACTTATTTTTCAACTTTATTATTTATTTAGACTAATTAATGCAGCACATTTTCTATACGTAATTGCTGTTGTCCCTCGGTATCTAGTGCAATTGCGTTTTTGATCAGGTGTACAATAAAAATGCAAACAGAGACACGACCTCTCCTGCATATAACTTGAAACCTATCTCGTAGTACAGGGCATCAGAACACACCGTCTGGTGCATTTTTAACTTTAGCGTCATCATACTCCTGCGTGTAATCACCCATCATATGTCATGTGAAAGCACTTGAAATATCTGCAGCAAGGATTATTTGTCGGATGGTGAAAAAACAAGCGATTCCTATGCATTATTTCTATAATCCCCTGGGGTCAGAGAAGACGGAAGCAAAGCTCCTCGTGAGCCTCTTTTAAGGCCATGAATGGGAAGATGAACAGTGCACTGTGACCTCGATGTAAGCCCTAGTTTGTGATAAGTGAGGTCAGAAAGGTCTTTTGTTTCTCCCTCTCTCTTTATTCTCAGAAACCAGTGTACAGTGCTGCCTGTAATATACAATCTTTGTATTTTATTCCAATGCCATATTGTACTATTTTGATCTTTTGCGAGGGCTGACTGACTAGAAACTCTGTCCTCTGTCTTCGCAGCTTCCTCATGGTCCTGGTGTGTCTAATCTTCAGTGTCCTTTCTACCATAGAGCAGTATGCAGACTTTGCCACAGGAACCCTCTTCTGGATGGTGAGTGTTAATAAAAGAAGTTACAGTTACCACAACACAGACCAAACTGTGCCACAAAAAGGTTCTGTCAGCTAAGCATCACTTGAAACATCGCTTGTGCCACTTTGAGGGAACTTTGACGTTTGTCTGGACACGAGCACGCAGACGCAGTACCTGAAAATGTCCACATGATGGCAATAGAAGATCTTAGCTCAGCTAATGGTTTTCCTATCCGCCATCTTACACTGGAGTCCCCCCAGGGAACTGCAATTGAATAAGCGATTGTAAAATTGCATAGGGACTTGGTCATCAGTTTGCTTTATCTGCCATCTGACAGATGATAGCTAGACCCTGGGCTAGAACTGTGCTATTAATAGTGTCGGATGGGGTGATTGTCAAGATGGGAGCCGCTGCCTTAATGTATGTGGTGGCAGACGTTTTTGTGAAGGCTGCAGAATTATTTGGCTCCGCACAGACTGAACATGCTGATACTTGCTGCTTAATTGACTTTTTTGTGGCTTTTGGGGCTCTTAGGGCCGCTAAGTGATCTAATAAATCCAAGGCCCGGAACAGGTAGAGAAAATTATGGCTGCTGTTTGGAAACTCTACAAAGAACTTGCATCATCGGCCTGTGGCCAGCACACAGAGGATCTGAGTACACACAGCCAACAGCGTTGTCCCACGTTAAATGACACGGAGACACACACACATGCGCAACACACACATGCGCAAACACAAACTACCCCCCTAAATCCTGCAGACAATCGTGATGCCCAAGTGGACGATGTGTTGTGTAAACCTTTGTCTGGTGCCTGCCATCAAAGTTACTCATTTATTTTCTACCCGAATGATCCATGCCCCTCAACCCCCTTCTTTCTCTCCTTCACTCTGTCTCTTTTTTTCTCTCTCTCCCTCTCTCTCTTTCTCTTTCTGTCTCTCTCTCTTCCTCTTTGTTCAGAGAGAGGCTGTGTGTGTGTTGTTTTGTTTTTTTGGTTATTGTTTTTATGTAGGAAATACCTGATATATGTGTGTGTAATGAAAAATGAGGAGCCTATAGAGACAGATTAGGATTAGATAGAATATACAGTATAAAGTGGCTTCTCCTCTCTTTCTCTCTCTCTCTGTCGATCTATATTTTCCCCCCTGTCTGGTGTAGAAATGAAAACAAAATTTTATTGTTGTTTGAAATCCATTGGCTGCACTCAGCTACATTCTGTATGGATCAGATAAAGCTAATGATGTGTGTGTGTGTGTGTGTTTATGCACTTCCCCTGTGGCTGGGGCGGCGTGGATGACGTAACCTAATCACATTTTCATCTTACACATAATTCCCTCACAGTTCGCTGAATCAGTTTCATCCGTGCCTGGCTGGATGACTCCATGGCTGCGTGAGCAGGCAGCTGTTTTCAGTAAACACGGAGTTGCCAGGTTCTGAGGTGCACACAAAACGCTCAAACATCTGGACAACCCTTTCTGTGGAATTATGTTTTTGCTAATCCTGTTTAAACACCCCAAATACAGGCTTGCCCCTGATTTTCATATATAACCTACAAGTCACAATCAACAAACGTGACAGAATGTGATATGTTTTCATTTCCACTCATGACCTGGTGCTGATGTGTTTGCTTATTTGCTGCTGCACCATGTTTGTAATTATTCAGAGGAATGAATTCCACAGTGCTCAGGAACAGATCACATACACTGTGATTCTGTTTGTGTGTGAGGATTCGGCATTATTATTAATTCCATTTATGATGTTGGCTCACTTACACTCTTTCTGCTTTCAGGTCTGTCTACTCGGACAAATGTCGTCTTTAGTTTCAGAGTGTGATGGTTTTGTTCCATTGCTAAATAAGAGGAAAATTCATTGTTTCTCAGCTTGAGTGTGACTGTATTCATTAACAGTGTTACTGTGTGATAGCATCCAGACAAGGCAACAAAAGCTGTCACCCTCCGCAGCAAACAGCAGCTCGGCTATGGCTGGCCAATCAAGCTCAACTGAGATGAATGTTAGAAAGAGCCTCTGATGTATTTCTGCTCCAGTCTGTGTTTCAGTTCCGCCCCTTTCACTTCCTCTCTGTTTGTCATTAACTCACTGACAAACCGAACAATTAATGCTATTGTGAAAGGCCTGTAAGAGTCCAAGACCTGCCAAGTCAAAGGCAAAACTGAAGTGCCAATGACAAAGTGTCCTTGAGTAAAACACTGAATTTTGCTCACTGCTCCCCAGGTGCCTCAGCTACCAACCTGCTGCTTCTCAAGTGTGGAATGAATAAAACACTGAGTGAAAAGATCCAAAAATACTTTTTCATCGGCTCAGATTGCTACACGTCTGTTTCGCTCATTGTTTTTGTGACAATGTTGTCACGTCCGCCATGATTGACAGGTCATTGTTTTGGGGGCTATGTGGTGATATGTTATGGCAGCAGGGCTCATGGCATTAAGTTTCATACAAAGTGTGGTCGGGGGCAGCCAGTTCAAGCAATCAATGGGGTGGCCACCCACATGGCCCGCGGTCTTTGCAGACAGTAGGGTGGCTAAATATTATGGATACTCGGTGGCCAGGAAAACGATCCCCTTCAGACTGACCTCATTAAATGGTGGCGCACACAGAAAAATGATGAAGATGATGCACAGAGAAGATGATCTATTCAGAGCTGAAGCTCAGTAGGACATGAAGCACACATTGGGTGGCTAGTGTGCAAACACTACTATGGCAAAGTTCTGATCTTCTCTATTATGGTGTAGATTTTTGAGGGACCAAGATGAGCCACTAATGGCTGCCACTGATCACAGCTCTTACCTATTTGATCCGCACTCAGCCCAGCAACATCCTCATAATGCAACGTAATTTGAAATGCGATCTTCTTTTCAACGGAAAGTATACAAATTAATCATCGTAGTGGTGTAGCTGTGTTTGATCAGCGATGTCAATGGAGACAAAAAGACCTCGAAACTTAAAGGCATTTCACCATTTTATTTCGTTCATTATGCCATTGACCCTGTGTCTACATGTGCTGTCATCAGTTGTACTATCAGCCTCCATCTTTTCTCAAGGGGTAGTGGGTGGTCTTGTTATAAACTAAACCTCCTCATCCACTCAGTCAGCACACCTGTATTTGCCTGTGCGTATCGTATCTTAAATCTTGGTGATTGATTATAATGGCCTTAATGCCTCTGGATGACTCCTAATGCACCACATGCTGTTATCAGTGCCTTTTGAAATTACGGCTTATCTGCGTCTACATCCTCTCCTCTATGTTACAAAATGTTGTGGCAATGGAATAATGTAACGTTCTGTTTGCATTGTGCTCCACAGGAGATTGTGCTGGTGCTGTTCTTTGGCACGGAGTATGTCGTCCGGCTGTGGTCGGCAGGCTGTCGCAGCAAGTATGCGGGCATCAAAGGACGCTTCCGCTTTATCAGAAAGCCCATATCTATCATAGGTACAGCTGGTGCCCCACTTTGTTCCCATCTGACTTGTCAGAGGCTGCAGCTGAAAATCAACAATCGCAGCACGTCAGCTGGCGCATTTCTGATAAAGGTCTTGTACATTCTACGCCTGTTGCAGATTTGATTGTAGTCATGGCCTCCGTCATTGTGCTGGCTGTAGGGTCCAATGGCCAAGTGTTTGCAACATCAGCCATAAGGTAAGTCCTTGTGAAGATGTGTACTTATTTCTTCGAACCAAAAAGAAAACTGTCATGAACGTCACATTGTGTGTCGTAGGGGCATCCGCTTCCTACAGATTCTGCGTATGCTACATGTGGATCGACAGGGCGGAACCTGGAGGCTTCTTGGATCTGTAGTTTTTATTCATCGACAGGTGGGACAGCAACAGTGTTTTGTTAGTATTTGTGTTATTACCAAACAAAATAGTCGCCAGATGGATTCAGTTTGGCGACCCAAGTTCACAGCAGTGTGAGTGATTCTTGCCATTTTCAGCCGCCCTTTTCAAAATCCATCTATTTTACTCTGCCTTCATACATTGAGTGTCAGGTTCACTTCTGGTTAGACACAAACGGCTTGAATAAACCAAAAGGGCAATGAAGTCACTCACTGTCGTCGGCCGAGGTCAATGAAAATAGAAATGCTGGCGTCATTGGCAACAGCTCAAGAGAAGCTCAGCCAAACTGTGACAGCACATTTTTATTAATGTGCCAGGAACTGCCATAGATGTTTCCATATACCAAAGGATTCCTATTTGCGCAACCATTCAATGCGGCCATCATTGCAAATTATGTTCATTACATCAGCTACGTCGCATTGACTAATACATGCTGCATGGCTCTGAGTATAGAAACCATCTGTCATCGCCACTCTTTCCTTCCTATTGCAGGAGCTGATCACCACCTTGTACATCGGCTTCCTGGGCTTAATCTTCTCCTCATACTTTGTCTATCTGGCTGAGAAGGATGCTGTGGACGAGGAGGGCAAGACGGGTTTCTCCAGCTATGCCGATGCCCTGTGGTGGGGTGTGGTAAGGCGGTTAAACTTTACAACTAATGTGTTGCAGGGCGGGAGAAGCCTGTAACATCTGTGCCACATGAAAGAGCTCGGTCATTGTTTGCTTTAATCAAAGCCTTTCAACAAATGGCCACACAGGGTAAACCTCATATTAGTTATTGCTAATGTTGGTTATCCATGTTGAATGAAAGTTGTGGTCCAATACTTGATACACAACAGTTATTACTCATGTGTAGAGATGTTTTGCCTATTTTGCTACGCGCCGGGGGTTCTGATTTCTAGAGCAGTTGATTAAACAGATGAATTGAAAGCCCTGGGTAATGAGAAACCTATGGCAGCCCTGTGCAGGCAATCAGCAGGCCACAAAGAGACTGTAATAAACCATTCACCTCTGGACACTTTGGCCCATACAACCTTTAGAGCACCAATATAAAGTGTCAGTTCCCTTAATTAAAACTTTAATTGTAGGATGACTCCCTTTTTGCAATGAGAGGTTAGAGGGGCCACGGTTGCCACCCCTGTTCAAAGGAGAGGTGAAGAAAAGCTGTTACTTGCATTTCCCTGCTCACAATGCCATGAAAGGATCGCGGTTGAGGATTTGCACCTTCATGTCTTTAAGCAATTGTAAACTTGAGAGCCATGATACACTGTTCCACCTGGTTTGCACAGTGTTGTTGTGGTACAAGCCAGAGTGTGTTTGGGTGCGTGTCTGTGTGAGTGGGAGTATGCCTGTGGACACGCATGGGCTCAAAGAAATGATGAAGTCCTGACTGGAGCTCATCAGGCTCACTCATTGTGTTTTCCCTCCCTTGGCATCAGCTCCACAGTGGGCAAAGCCAAAGCGCAAACCAGTGCCATCATTTTCTATTGTCCTCTCTCTCTCTCTCTCCCTCCCTCGCCCTTCCTCTCTCTGGCCTGCTCCTGCTCTCACCGTGTCTCTCTGCCGATCTTTCACCACCATCTCCAAGCTTGTCTGCACTCATGCCATCTTAGTTCTGACAGGAATGCTAGAGGTGTTTGGTTTTTGTACCTTCTTTTTCTTTTGAAACGGGCCACTTGGTTATCCTACGGGTAACGGGTTCAGATCTCGATCGCAGGTATGGTCTCGTACCTCTCGACAACCACGTACACATGAACACAGTGTCCATGTAAACAAGTGTATGTATTCACAAATCCACACACATTCCAGTCGAATAATGTGGCTGTGACCTTTGTGTAGGCGTAAATGGGATTTTTTTTTTTTTTTCTGGCTACACACACTTTGGTTACAACCGTACGTTTGTAGTGAGAGGTGTTTCTGAGTGGACCATTCTACCCTGATGATGAAGAGGACATTGTTTGGTCATCGGATTTGTGGAGAGGGTATTAAATCCCCCACTATTCTATCCACCCCCAACATACACCCAGCCACCCTACCCGCCCATACTCCTTCTTTTTTACTTCCAAAGCCCTTTTAAGTATCTCACCTTACATCAGACTCTTTGTGTTGAGACGCTGCAACGGCTCACACAGCCATACCCCCATAGACACTCATGTTAAGCCAAGTGTGCTGTGAAAGTGTCAGAATTGGCTCGGCTTTCAGTGTGGGTGTAAATGCAAATGCAAGAGGTATTTGTTTTCCTCCACCACCCCAGCAAATTCCTACACTCACTGCGGATTAGTGGTTGGGAATCTTATTCCCACTAAGGAGTAGGGGCACAAATGCCTCACCCATCACTGTCAATTGTGGAGCGAAGCCAGAATGGCTGATGAACTTTCTGTCTATTGTCTTACTCCTCTCATGGACTGTGTTGCTGAGGGTTTGTGAGGACTACAATCACAGTGGAGTCAAATCTCCTGTAGCTCAGCACTGTTTTTCAGGCTGAGAGACTCCTGTTTTGTGTAATCACAGCCGTACGTTTATAGAGAGAATCGGGGGGAAAGGGGACGTTTGTGTGAATTTCTGTGGCATGTGGCACTGGGCATTATTCAAATGTCCACCTAGATGTGGTTAATTGTGTTTAAATAAAAATTATTTCAGCACGATTTATAGTATTTGATCTGTATGAAATAGAATATTTTTGAGTTTTAAGTCAAACAATGAATACAAATCCATTTCATGGTTCAAGAGTTTAAGGTTCAAGGTTTTCATTTTGCCACTTATCCATGTACCAGCAGTCCAAATACATAGATACATTTTCATGTTATCTGTCCAGTTTGGCATATCGCTGCTTTTTGAATTAAATGCAGATTCTCACACAGATTTTACAAATATTGACTGTGGTGATGATATAACTTTCATAGCAAATAGTCGCGCAGATCGATCCTGCCATATCTGAATAATGGGAAATATTTTCCTCACATCTCCCATGTCCACTTAGCTTTATGATGGGCTGTATTACAAGTAACCGTCCAGCCTTTGCTTTTTGACAGTATGTGTGAAGTAGCAAACTCAAGTAAATTGACAAATGTTTGCCATGAGTGTGTGAAAAATGTGTGCACTCTGTGTTAAGGTTACCGTCACCACAATCGGGTATGGAGACAAGATCCCTCAAACGTGGATAGGCAAGGCCATCGCGTCCTGCTTCAGTGTTTTTGCCATCTCGTTCTTTGCGCTGCCAGCGGTAAATGCATTCTAAATCTTTTTTTTTTGTCTTTACAGCTTTGTTTGACCAAATATGGAATAGTTGTTTGCCTGGTAGCACTTGCAAACAGTATTTCTGTAAATGTCTGTAGTTTGTGTTTTTCTAACCACAGACAATTCAATTTAACACTGTATCATTAGGGCATCCTGGGGTCAGGATTTGCCCTGAAGGTGCAACAAAAGCAGAGACAGAAGCACTTCAACCGACAGATCCCTGCTGCTGCCTCTCTAATCCAGGTATTACACAGCACCAAGATACAACACACGGGTTGGGAAGCAAGGTACCTCATTGGAAAGGCCTCTTAAACAATCCATACCATCAATTCTGTCACTCATCTGGGCTAAAGCTTCAGTGGGCAGGAAGAAAAGTAGCAAAAACAAACCCTCCCAGCATCTTCTGTCCTCTTCCTGAGGGATCTATGTTTTGGGGCCATTAATTTATAGTGCTTAGTGCAAATTATGGGTCTGCCCCTGTACCTCAGCAGACGATCGTCTAAGAGGCGTCCTGCTTAACTACCTGTGGCGCAGCGTTCCAGGCAATGCAGTCAGTCAGACTTGTGACACTGTGCGGTGGTATGGCACTGCTCCCTCACGCTCACCCCGAAGGTAACCCTAAGTGGGAGAGACTATGAATGGTATGTGGACTCCTACACAAGTGAGGGAGTGATTCACAAATCTGTGGGTGCAAATTCTCAGACAGCGTGAATGGATTCCAGCGTAGACGTGGCCAGCGTAGATACAGACGTCGGTTGGTATGTCGAGCAGAGTTCACAGGTCGTTGTTTAGGCGGAACGTGGCGGCGAATTTTGCATGTTTTTGAAATTCTGTCTCCTATCTTGGGTATTTTACGCAGCCTATGAAAAATTCCAATGCCACGGCCGATACCTCGGTGAGGCACAATCACAATGTCAACACTGAGGTCCAAAGTGAACATTCAGCAATCTTAATGCTGATATACAAGGTGTATAGGCTGAGATAACCGCAGTTCTTTTTTTGTGGTGCAGGCATAGTTATATTGTCCAGGTTAGTATGTGAAATAACTTTCCGCATTAGGATTCTTAAAAACTGAAGCAACTGAACACACAAATTGTAGTGTCATAACAGATATTTCAGAAGAAACTAACCCTGTTTGCCACCTGTGCCCCTCAGACGCTATGGAGATGCTACGCAGCAGAGAAACCATGTGGGTGTGACGCTACATGGAAAATGTATGTCATTACTCCGGAACCTCTCACATTGGATTCAGACTACAGCCCCAACATCAGACGTCTAAACCTAGCGGTAAATACGTCACTTTAAGCTGCACTTATACAGTTCGAGGGTCTGGGTTATGGTTAGAGTTAGACTTTGAGGTGCATGCTTCACCATCCGTGCCCCAAATCATAACTGTTGTAGGTGTTGTCAAGTGGGATTCGGATCCGAGAACAGTACATTTTCTGACCTAAACAATAAAGTACAAAGTGAAGCGTCAAGAGATCCACACCCTGCGTCACCTCTTTCATGGATTTTGAAAGAGCTTTGACAGAAAGAAACGGCTTTTTTCACCCAGCCTTCGCGACTGCGTCAGCTTAGTTGTGCCCAGGCGATACAGCGTAAGAAAACAAGTGAAGTTCCCACCGATGTACACGCACGCACAAACAGGCACACACATTCACACACATGCATCCACTTCCCCTTCCCCCCACACGCCGCGAAAGGTCTGACTCCACCAGGATGACTCGAGGCCTTTGTCTCAGCAGGACAAAGACTCAGTCAGTCCAGATGATGTCACTGCCGCCTCTCTCGTGGGAATAAACCTTTGTCTAGTAGAACAACAACAAAAAATCTTTGTGTAGCATTGAGCCCACGTATATTGGGGAGAATGGAGACTGCTTCCGCTCTTTTCTCTTCCAGCATGTGACTTCTGTGACTTTCCTCTCCTTTCTCTCTCCTCCCTGTCATGACTCCTCTCCTCTTTCAGGCGCACTATTTCAATCTTTGCTCCCATTCTGTCCTGGTTTTCTCTGCGCCCCTCCGTTTTCTCATTTTGCCAGACACATCTTGTTCTCTATTTGTCAAGCACCCTCTCTCTCACAGTCTCATTAAATCTGGATATTTGGTTTGGAGTGCTAGCCAACTGTGAATGCCTGTGAATAGAGACATTGAGTTGTTAAAAAAGGGATTGCGCTGAATGCTTTACAAGTTCAGATTTGACTTGTAACAGTTATATAAAGGCAAATAAGTTCAGCTATGTCATCTGAATGAATCAACCGGGAAAAACACAAAAGAAAAAAATTCACATTCTGTGTTAGAATTCTTAGGTACACAGCTACATCAATAATGTATGTAGATTGAGCAACAGCTCGGCCTTTGAGACATTTTTGCACTTTTGAGAGGAAAGCTGCAGAAGTGGATAACCGATTACAGTTGTATGAACTGCATACATGCATACAGCCAGTCTGAACACACTCCGCGATATTTACGGGGGATTGGTTTCGCACCTATTGTCCACCAGAGAAAGGGGAACAAGCGGAGGCTGAAGTCGATGAGACGTAATGGCTCAGTGGACGTCTCAGCGGAGCGAGCCGTGTCCATTCCACAGATTACCTATGACCACATCGATGACTCAGTGGAGAAGAAAGACATGTCCTTCTTTCTAGAGCAGCCAAGAGGGAGCGCTGAAGGTAACACACAGTCCTCACATCCACGATCGCCCCCAACTACTTATGTTCCAAGGTTACTAGTTTGCTGTTCCAACTTCTCAAAACAGTTGAACTCCAGACCCTTCAGAGGGCCCAGATCGCATCTAAAAACCTTGTAGCCTGTTTTACTATTCCTGTCAACATTACCTCAGTTGGAACTTTCAGGTAGTTCAAGCTTCTATGGAGCATTTGCTTCTGGGTGTGTCCATCTTAAATTTCAGATGAACACACCCAGATGCGGCATAAAACACAAGATTTCACGCCGCACTTGACAGAAGTATCGCACTCAATTCGTTATGGTCATACCTGCTGCATACATACTTGCCTGTTGCAATACACTCGTAAGTATTGCAACAGTTGAGGATACAGAGGATCAGTGGGAATGGATGCAGATGATCCACTATGGCAAGTCCTAGGGGGAGCAGCCGAATGAGGAAGGAAGGGAGAAGAAAAAGAGGAAGATGAGGCAGTCATTACAGACTACTCTTGACGTTGTCATCAGCACTATATTTTACTATCAAATATTTGTTACAATATTCGTCCAGTTTTCTATCTCCTCTATAGTAATGTCAAAATAGCTGGCTAGGCTATCATTTTTCTACTGTGGCAAAGCAATTCCCCCTAAAAATCCTCTGTACTGTGGGTTTTCTCCTGTGTTTTGATTTTACTTGGGCATTCCATAACTCTGAAACCCCTACATAGTTTCAACACTAAAACATGCAAAATATTGTCATCTTGGCTCCATACATCGGCTTCCAAATGCCCAAATTGTTCCTGATATTGGTGCATAACTTGTCCTGGACAGCTTCATAAAATCTACATAAAAAAGATCAGCTCCTTCCTGGCAGGTGTGTTATTACTTTTCTTGGCCACGATAGAGCGCAATTTCCCCAAAAACTGAATAAGCGCTTTGACATTTGAAAGTGCTACTACTCCAGTGTATTTGATGTCACCCCCACAAATTATACATCAAAACAACCATCTCAGGAATGGCATGCTTGTGTTTTTCCGCTGGATCCAACTGGCAGGTGAAGCTGTGCTGTGGATCAGGTTCAATGAATATCCTTGTTCCACTTTCACTCACCTCTACACCAGGGATGTTTTTTGCAATGACTTTTAGGGTTGTGTTTTCTGTGTCGTGCTTTTTCTATATACTCTTTCGCCTGTAGTGGTGCAACTAGTAACAGCAGTACTTGTGCTACTGTGCTTGAGTTCATACTACAGCGAGTAATTATTATTCTACTACAACAAGTAGAACTACCATTAGTAGTAATGGTGCTAACAGTGTTTGTAAGAGCAGCACAAGTGTCACTAGTTGTTTGGCTTTTCAAGATGTGTGTTCGAAGGTTTGTGTGCGTTTTCTTACTGTGCCTGTTGTGCTTAGGTGACAAGCACACAAGTGCTGGGCCTTCGGGGAAGTGTCTGCTTACAATTTCTTCCATAATTATAAAGTTTTCACGAACATCGTCTTTTTGCTGTGTGGGGTGTCACAGCCTGCACACGCTGCTGTTTATCATGATACACTGCTGTTTGCCGTCAAACATCCAAAGCAGCCGTTAAAGTCATATCCTTCTTCTCGCCCAGCACATTTGATTGAAAGATGACATTGTGATGTCATGCTTATGATTTAAACAAGACCAAAGTGGGAGCTTTGGAACAGAGGAGACGTTTTGACATTCTGAGAGGAGATGCTACGTGCTGGTTAGTCGTTCTCACAGCAAACAGAGGCCCTCTTCTGATCCCTAAAGAGCCATGATGGCTGCCAGGTGTCTACAGTAGGCCAGATGGTAGCTATTATAGTCTCAGTGGTGATTAGAGGTCATGGTTACAAGCTCTTTAGTGATCCACTTGTCCATTTTGCTGGCCACAGACACTCGTGTTGAGTTTAAGTGGAAATCTAAATTTGATTTGCCAAGTTTAAAAGTTGGAGTTCCCCTTTACATTGCTGGTCAAAGATTCTACTCTGAAATCTGTGTGCTTCACCTCACCGTTGACTCGCAGTCGCACCTGACATTCCCATAGAATGATAGCAGTCAATGACTGAGATGGTTGGAGGTTCTTCAAGCTTTTAAAAGCGATGCTAGCCGAATTTATTCTCTAGAACCCAAGGTTTATAAATGGACAATATGAGTTTTCCCTTTCGAAGCTTGTGATCATAAATGTCCAGGGAATGACATGAATTATCAGGGTGTCCATTGTCAGAGGAGGAAACCAGTCACTCGGGGAAACGTCCGTTAATTTGGTGGTGTTCTCTCAAAAAGATGAGAAAGCCTTTGAGAATCCAGATGATAATAAAGAAAACACAAGTGAGGCAGAGAATTGCAACCAATGTGATTCGACACATTATCTCCAGCGATCCACTGATTCAACTGTCATGCAAGGCAGAGGAATCGGTAGCGAGGTTGTGCAATATCTGCGTCTCGTGCATCCCAGAAAACTCCCAAAGTCAACAACTGTCATCGCAAGCAGTAATGGCCAGAATTGAAACAAGTGAGAGCTCATTATCTGTGCTTCAGACCTGGAAAAGTCCATAAAATTGTTTAGCCCAGTTCTATTCCATCACTACAGTACTCATCTTACATCAAAACTGAGCAACTGCATTTCTCCTACAGCACATCTTTCAAAAGTATTTCTTGTAACAACATATTTTCTTCAGTGGTTACTTGAAAACGATAGGGCTCTTCTGTCAAACTGTAAATTTACAACGTGGTGGTGGTGTAATTTAATCTCGATGGGATTTAATTTAAGAAAGAAGTGCTAACATCTGCGCAGTAAAATCGCTACAACATGACAAAACTTTAATGACAGGGGCGTGATTACATCAGTTTTAGCCATGCGTCATCCTCAGGTTGTTGTCTGGACATGCCGGGCGCTCAGACTTTAACCATTTCCCTGCTATTCCCTGCAGGAATGACCAGGCTGTTCAGACAAACTGGTGAGTTCATGCGTGAAAGTGAAAAAAAAATCTACTTTGGACTACATTAATCCTTCAGTTACTTGGATGATGTGAAAACACTTTGTGGCTTTACCAGGATGCCACTCCATTGGTTAAATACTTCTTTTTCCACTATTAAACTCAGTTGTGTTAATGATTAGCTTGGCTGCCTTTTTTATTGTGGCCTTGACAGTATTTTAATTAGACTCACTGGCGGGTAGGCCTTTGTCCCCTAACTGGTCAAAACCAGAGCCCAGCTTACAGACTCCTGCATTGGTTCTGATTTGACCCAGTCTGATTGTTTTTTTTTTCTCTCCTGGCTGCCTTGCCAACGCTGTGGGTGAAGAGCAGGGGCTGGACGGGTCGGCCTAAGAAAAGGAGCTAAAAAGGACTGTAGGGACAAGGCTGGGCCGCAAGAGTGAAAGACGGGGTTGGCGGGAGGGAGAGTTTGGCTGGATTCGTGGCCATTGTGGAGGTTCAGTGGTCAGAAATAAACTAGTCATTGTTTGCTTTAGTTGGTGTCTAGCTTATCGCTGGCTTTCTCGTCTGGCCCGGCCCACCTCCTTTTCTGTGTTAATCTCTCAATGCCCTTTCTATCTCTATCTGCTTGGTTTGCGTTCCCCCCTGCCAGCCGTTCTCTGCATCCTGTGTGTTCATTTTTCTCGTTCTCTCTCTCTGTGACATTTATTTTCGCTTGCTCTATCTCTTGTACCTTGCAGCCATTGAAGACTGTCTTTGTAATTAACTGGATTCTAAAAGGCTAACCAGACCCTCTGAGACGTAATCCCACTACAGAGGCCGCCCCCACCCCCTACCCCTAACTCTGTCCTCGTCTCTCTTTATCTTTGTTTCTGCTCTCAGATTGGACAATGTTAAACAATTTTAATGATGGAATAACACTGGGGCTGAATGGGGTTTCTGGTCATTCTGTCCCAGGAAACAGATTTGCCATTCTCTCTAACAAAGGCGGCCTGGTGGTTAAGAGGCGAGAGACGGCAAACTGTAATGACGCTCTGACCCTGGCTGCAGCCTGTTGGTCTTTACTGTTGTGGTCCTGATCAGAGAGCTGATATCTGCTGCTGCTCATGTGTTTTCGAATGCACATTTGCCATCTCCTTTTAGAGACCTTTATTATCCAAGTAGATATCATGGCACCGATGGCAGTTTCCCTATGCCATCGGTAGTAACAGCAGCAGCAGCAACATCAATAACTTCTCCAGTTGTGTCACTATATTAAGTCTCAACATGTCTTCTCCTCTGTTCTCCATGTCTCTGCTTCACTCTGCTGTTTCCTTTGTTCTTTGCATGGCACCAGGACCTCCTGCTCACTCATGGTCCTCTTTCACTCTGAGTTGCCCCACTTCTCCAGGTACTTTCTTCCCAAATTCACCAATTGCATTCATGTTTCTATCTGTCATTTTCATCCATGCATCTTTTGCTTTTTCGAACTCCTGATATCTGTTATTTCTTCACTGAAGCTGAAGTCCGATTTCACTCATTCATCTATCAGAATTGTAAATTTTCCTCTTTGATTTAGTTTAGAATTGGCTTCATTTTCTGTCATCAGTCTGATAGAAATTTTTGTAGGACTTAACCTAGGTTTTGTGCGGTGCTGTCCAAATAAACTCTCCTCGCCTGCCTGTGCCCCTCTCCAGTGAGGAGGAATCAGGACACCAGGACATCCATTGACATCTCCAGAGCAAGCAGCTTAAACGACGAGCTCGAGTTTGCAAGTGAGGACATCCCCCTGCCCGTGGTGACCGAAACAGCTCAGTAAGTCCAGACAGATTCTCCTCATCCTCCTCCTCTCTGGGCCCCCAACACCCTCCATCTGCCTCCCATCCATCACTCTGCTGCTCACTCTCCTCCTCCTGATCCATATAATGATGATCCTCCTGCTCATCCTATATGCAGTGGCCTTTTGTCAGAGCAGAGTCCCTCTAACCACTCTCTTAGTTAAGTTACTTTGTTGAGCTCCCTTGAGGGTTAAGGGATTTCTTAAGGGCCAAGGCCATAGCAGGTAAAAGGAATTAAAGGGGATATCTTCTTTAGCCACTTGCAAAATGTCAACAGAATCCCTCCCAAAATGTTTAAGGACATATTGCACCATTAGCGTCTGCAGGATTAAATGGAGAAGACAACACGTCGTGTTGATGCCTCTTTGCCTCCATGTTTTTCCCTGTCAGCTGATATGTTCGCTTTGCCACGACATCATTAACGATGCTGCTGCCACAGATGAAACAAAAGGGATTTGATGATAAATTTAATTAGATTGTGGAAGATGCAGTGGTCGTCAAGCAGACCACAGAGTTACTGCCTCTATTCCAGACTCGTCTTAGAGAGTGATGCTTTAGTGTCCTTGAGCAAGAAACCCCTGCAGCCTTACTGGGCAACCGACCGCTTCCCCGACAAAAAGGATGGGTGGAGATGCGGGAACCCCCGCGGTATTGATAAGGAACGTTCCCGAGAGAAAGAGGAGATGCTCACGTTGTCTCATCAAAAACTGGGCCACAACATGCAACAGAGCTTGTGGATGTCATGTGTTGTGTGCCTGCGTGCGTATCCACGTGTGCGTCCACTGAACAAATACTGAACTTTGCCATATCGTGTAAGTGAACAGCACTTCTCCTTTTTCCGAGCACGGTTTGATAAATTATTCCATATCTTTCTTTAAAGACACTGTCAGCAGTGGGTCCTGTGACTTAAGTTGAAGTTGCTGTGTATAATTAGAACACTGTGTGAGCAAGTGTGTGAATCTTTCCCTTCTCTGTTGTGCGACAGGTTTGCAGGCAGTTCTTTTTATCATTGTCCGTGCTTACGGCTGGATTGTGCGTATGACTGTAGGAAGTGTTCTTGGCCGGTAGCCATTCTGTCCCTTCTCAACCTCCACTCGCTGTTAAGTCACTGCAGACATACAGTGAAACATCTTCCCTCCCACTGTTGCCTTTTTATTCGCCGTCCCATCTCCCGCTCTGCTCCTGCAATTGTTGAAATAAAATTGCAAGTGCACATTTTTACACAGAAAGAATTCACTGGCTCTGCATGAAAACCTTGGTGTAGCATTTTGCCAACAAATGTACTCGCTGCTTTCCACTCGTTGCCCTTTAATCCTACGATTCAAGTCACAAACAATCTGAAGAATCTTGTGTAACATTTCAACAAAAGCCACAAGGCTTTCACCTCACAAAAGCAGAGCAGCTCTTCTCATTCTCACATTCTTTTGAGCTGCACGTGTGTGGCATTAGCCCAAGATTCTCTCTTGAAACAGCACTTGAATTCCAGAAGGTACTGTACTTTGCTCCTACTGCTCTTCTCCCTTTTGTATTTCTTGTACTCACCATTCCTCCATCCACTTTGATGGTACACCCTGGTTTGGGAAACCACGATGAACAGAATGGTCACATTCTATTAACCACAAAGGCAGGCACTCACAAGCAGATAAATGACATTGACTGTGGTTGATGGACGATCCCATGAATGTGATTTCATTTACGTGCATGTTTACTGTTGCTGTGTAGTGGGCCCTGGCAAGTAATATGAACCATAAGGCATGTGGTAATGTCTCATTGTTTGAGACCTTGATAATGAGAAAATGTTGGACGTTGCGACCGTCACAGTCACCCAATTGGCTCTCTTTCCCCCCCAGAATGGGGTAGGCATGGCTCAGGGTGTAAAACAATCATCCTGAGGAGGGAGGACTGATGGTTTGACGCAAGTCTCCTCCGAACATGTCCAATGTTGAGGTGCCCCCATCAAGTTAGTGAACATCTTGTATTACTCAGCAGCTCAGTGACTGAGGATGGGATAAATGCAGAGCAGTGGCTGTCTTTGCAGAGTCATGAAGTACATCATTAGAAAAAAGAAATATCTCAATTGGCTATTCAGCACTGATAATTGAATTCTGCAGCATTTTCTGCTTTTTTTTTTTTTTTTGGAATAACTATGCTAACATGGGTTTTATTGTTAATCTCAACTTCTTCACTGAATATGAAAATATTTGAGAAGTGTTACCGGGAAAAAAAGAAAAAGCTGAGCTCAGCAACAACCATGTTTAATTCAGCCAGTAGGTGGAGCTCTTCTGAAGTGGTTATTCTGCCAGAGCATGAGCGCTTTTTCCCTGTTATGCCCCGTGCAGTCCAAAAGCACAAAGTTAGATTTACCGCCTGATCTGTGCTTTCTCTCTTAAAATGAGTCACTTTTTTATGTGCGGGATTGTGGAAAAAAATGTGCCCAGCTGTGTGCGAGCGTGAGTGTGAGTGTGTGTTTGGCTTGCAGGGACAGACAGTACCTATTTGTCTCCTGTGCTTGAGCCTCTGTGGCTATAACTCAGAGCTAAGAGCCCGGCTCAGACGCGGGCCATGCTGGGCGCTCCCATAACAGCTGGTTTGTTTCGCTCCAGGGTGTCACCATGGACAGCGTCCTCATAGTCCGTCCTTATGAGACAAGTGACCCATGTCCGCCCACCACCCACCCCACCCCTAGCGTCCCTGCCTCTGGACACAGCATACAATTTGAAAAATTTGTTGTTACTCTTGCAGCTACATTGTTGTTTTGTTGCACGCCTAACCGGAACATTCCACCGCAGGGTTTGCTGAGGAAAACGACTGTTATGTCAATAGACATGCACTGGGCCTCAGAGCAGGACATGCAACAGCACAACAACCCCCCCATTCACACACGCTTCACACAGTTTAATGAGTGTTTCTGACAAAATTTGAATTTCTCCTATTAAATGTACATTTTGCTTATTCTTTTTAAATCTTAAAAAGAAAATATGCATATACACATTTTCACACTCACTCGCACACACATCAAGCTTGAAGACTTTGTTCCCTGTCTCTCACTGTAAACATTTCCTCCCATATTTGTTTACCTGGGCCTGTGTAAATGAGGCTTGATTCTGTTTGAGTCAAGTCCAGCAGGAGCAGCTTCCGTTAATTGTGTGTATACATCACAAATTGTGAGAACCACTGGGTTCTCACAAGTTGATGTTACATGTTGTGTGAACGTGCGTTTTTGAGTGTGCATTGTAAAGTCCAAATACACCCTAATCTTAAATGCAAGACCTCCACTTAAATGGTGAACAAATAACAGACGTCCATGGCAAACAACAATTTCACATAAGTCCATTACACAATCAAACATAAATTGTGCGCCACAGACAACATTACACAACCGCACACCGGATAATATTTTATATTGAATGTTATTCAATGGTTTGGTTTCAGCCAATGGCCCTTTCCTGTAGAGTTTCTTGAGCCCAAACAGAGGAAGGCCTTATTTAGCCGATTGCAGTGATTGCGTTATCTTTCCCTGCACGATCTCAGTCTCACGGCGTCGTCTCTGCTTCTCGCACACTCCTCCCCTGCTTCGCTTCACTTCCCCTCCTGTCCAGCGGCAGCACATCAGCACTGCCTATCATCTGGTGGCCCAGGGCAGTTCCTCCTCCCTCCCGCTGGGTGTGACCCGCTTCTTCCGAACCTCCTCCGCGTCCTCCCCCTCCGCCCCTCTTTTCTCAGACCTGTAAAAGCATGTATGGGCCACCTGCAGGCGGCCCTTAATTAGTTCCCGTCTTACAAGCTGGTCACAGATAAACAATAAAAAAGCCACTGCCATGCCAGAGGAGGAATTACAGGCGGAGACACATACATCATGGCGGGGCCTCTTCACACTGGGGCCTCTCTCTGCTGAGCAACTGGTGTCTTTTGTGCAGGACTCTGAACAAATTTACTTTTTGTCTGCACAGCCTCTGCATGCCTGTCGTGTGTAGTGTACTCTCGCACCAATGGCATGTTGGGCAGGTTCAAACGTATCGTCTTAGGTTCAAAGGGCATATTTAAGACACTATTGTGATTTTTTTCGTTTGTTTTGTTTTTGTTTTTTTAGGTCAAAATGTTTGTAATCCCTCTGTATCTTCTGCCTCGCCTCTCCACAAGTTGCACACCGACGTTTGATGGGGTGCTGTGGGGTTTGCGTGGTCTCGGGGAGTTCTTTGAAGCATTAGGCAAAACACGGCAGCGAATCTACTGTGAAACTAACCAACAAATCCTCTTACTATCTTTAGCTCCAAATGTCATAATGACAAACTAAGCTGTCAGCAAACACGCACAGCGCTCGCATGCACCCACAGGCACGCGATCGGGCCAACAGATGGGGGAATATCAGTGGCCCCAACATGAGGGGAGCGACTGGTATTGTTTTTCTTCAAAGGTTGGGGAGAGTAACCAAGAGAGAAAATAACACTTTGTTCCCAACTTTGTCCACTTTTACCAGCATAGGAAATGACAGAAAAAAAGGCCTTTTGATGTTAAAACATACTGTAGAACATTGATTCATATGCCATGGACTGCAGAGTTGTGC
>OMPJ01010410.1:0-18196 GCA_900312935.1 Carapus acus
AATCAAAGACTCAGAGTTGAACTTCCTGCATTCATATCAATCCGCGCCAAAGCGTCTAGTTCCACTCTGGATTGTTTATGTACTGTTGCCCGCGTCACGCTTCGTCACGGAGCAAACATGAGCAGTTTAAAAATTATTTTCAACATATTTGGGAAGCATGAGACTTTCGATGCGTGGGTAAGTATGATACGTGTATTTCAAGCTGCGGCGACAAACACACGTCGGAAGAAGTGACAGAAGCGCGAATGTAAAAGCAGACTACCTGTAGCCGTTGCGGCATTATTTTCTCGCGGAGGCGAAAATATCGTCGCCTACACTTTTGGAGAAAAATGAAAGTAGCCTTGTTATGAACTATTCTGACAACTGTATTATTCATTAATGTTTTAAGCCGTGTAATAAGCGCGATAATGCCCTTGTCGTCGGCTCCGACGCGTACATTATCCCGTACATAAACTGCACCCCATGTTGAAAAGTGAGAATTCTACCCAAGAGCCCTCCCACATAATGTATTCAATCAGTAATCATCAGCTGCTGTCTAGCTAAGCCACAAATGAATGTCTCTAAACTTGGGGTGATACAGTTTATTTAGCAATTATTACACAGCAGGATGTGTCAAACGCACAAGGCTAGGATTGTTTGGCCTGGGCTGCCATCATCCTTTCTTTCTGCTTCATCAGACATTTCCTCGAGTTGCCATATGCTCCCATGTCTCCATCTACAAAAAATACATGAGAAATTTAAAATTTCTGACACTCAATGAAAAGCTTGAATCACAAGTAATAAAATTTGGTTCAGCAGCAGATTATAGACAATTGTAAATCTGCGGAATTGTGATTAAGCAGCCCAACGTAATGTTGGATGAACACTTACAGCGTGACTGGAAGTTCTTTGACACCTCGACAAACTGTTCGTATTCTTTTGCACAGTTCTGTACGTAGCTGTCTCCCTCTCTCTGCACACAAGCTCCCATGCGCTGCTGGATCACTTGGACAATCTCTTGGTCGACCTTGCTGAGGAGCAGAAGCAAAACAACCACGATCACACTTCTCATCTCAAAGCAGAAATTTGCATGGAACAGAAATTCAAAAGGAGTCACAGAGTTGCACAATAAATCTGTGCTGCAAGGGTGGCCTCCATAACTGGTAAACAATTGACAGAGATATTTGGCAAAACATATCTTCATTGAAGCCAGCCTATGGGACAAGGCAGTAATTGGGTGAACTAAAAAAATGCATGACAGAGTAACAAAACAAGCAATACAGCCAGGGAGCTGTACATGGGATCCAAAATACTAATATTCAAAATCCCAGGGGGCACAACAACCTGCCGTCTCAAAGGCCTAAGTAATTACTGGTTAATGAGCAAATAAGCAGATACTTACTAGTCTCTCCTCCACTGCATCTCGGCCTCGTACTGGCAGACAAAGTCTCCTTCTTCACACTCGGTCAAGTCGGGCACCCGCCGAAACCTCTCGTGGTAGTACACGATGTTGTTTTTCGACCGAATGCTGTCAATAGCATCTATACAGTAATAGAAGTAAAAACGCATGTGAGAATTTAGCCGAGAGAATATGATATTGTTGCATCCCCCTTGTGACAGCTTTCAAACGCTACCTAACCAACGATTACCATGCAATTGACACCATCATGGGCCTCTGTTTTGATACCTGCATGTGATTCAAATGTAAGCATTGATTTTAAAGTAGTGTCAGAGCTCGCTGAGATTAAAAACACAGAGTTCGGGCCCAAAGCTGCTAACCCAAGAGCAGTGTTTGGCTGTGGTGTTAGCTTAGCTTAGCTTTACCTCTGAATTTGGTGACAGGGAGGTCCACACCATAATAAAAGATTTCACCCAGAATCACGGCAGGGTTGGGCACCGCGGTCAGTTTCTCCACAAGCGGAGTGCGTTTCGGGGGCTCCGGGTATGCCTTTTTGTCGTAGTCCGTCGACATTTTTGCGTGGTTTCAGGCGGCACGGCCGCCTCTAATTCGACCTCGACAACTCTCCTTCTAGGAGCGCATGCGCACTAGGACTAATGGGTAAACGGAGGTCAAACGCGTGTCGGACTATTTTCATATTTTCATGTCCAGAATCATGTTTGTGCACAAATGGGACTTTTGGCGTATCTTATCACAGTCCAATAAAAACGATTTTATTTTTCAATCCGACGGCTGAAGGTTAAAGGTCAGGGTTGAGGATGTCTTACTTTGAACTTGCACGTAGGAGGCGCGGTATATTGTAAAATATATTTTGAAGAAACCTCTAAATCAAATCGGTATTTCAAAACGTTGTTGTATGGACAGAAAGCCTCATTCGACCTCTCTAAATCAGCACAGAACGAAATAAGTCAGCTATTCCTAAACACTGTGCCTTGAGAGATAGTGATGCGCACTTAGGTGAAAAATTATCTATGAGTGGTGGTTAAAAAAACGATCTGTATTTTCAAAAAATTATTTTCATTCGCGCCTACCGATGACGTATAATATCAGGCAGAGCGGTTCAATTATTCGCCACTAGATGGCAGCAAGTAGGGTTATAACTGGTGTTTCTACCTGTTGGTATTGTAATAATTTTGTACGAAGTGAGTAATGAAAAACACATAACTTGAACCGGGTGCCGGGGTCAAATACAACCCAGGTAAAAATCAAAGTAATCAGGGAAAAGTTCGCACAAGATATTGCAACGAAAGTCATCTGTAATCCTGGGTGTATGGATTTACCTCTATTGGTGTACAAACCGAGCTAACCACATTACTTCTCAGTATATTTCATGTGTGAATAAAACCGAAAATAAAAGTTTTAATGTGCCAAATAAACACAAATACTTTCTCCAACAAAACTACGTCATTCCAGAGCAGGAACCAAATCCAAACAAAAAGATATGACCAGTTAGTAAATTGTAGTCAAAAGAGACTAGACGATCGTTATATTTGATAATATGTAGCCTACCTAGATTATCTCACAGATGGCATACATGTTGACTAATGTCATGCGGAGTATTTTGTCTTAACACTAAATTGTAAACTGGTGGTCCTGTCTGTGCCTCAAGTTCACTTGGCCTCTCCACCACTGTGACCTAAGGTTGCCTCAGTCTGTAGTCTTGTGTCAGGATTTGGCAGCAATTGCCTTGTTTGAAAGTGAATCTGACTCTGTAAGTGGGCCACACACTAAATTAGAGCCGTGTGTCACATATCATCTTATCTCTGCCCCCCACATCAGCACTCCTTCCTCTCTCTCTTTGCACCCTTCTGCCGGACAGTGCGGAGACATGGTCAGTGGCCCTCCTGTCTTAAGTCTGTTCTGTTTTGTCTTTTCATAACTTCTTGGCTAAAGCTGCCACCGCTGTCTGGGCTAAATGTGCTTCAAGTTCTGTCTGTAAGCGTTGCTGTGATTTGCGTCGTATGAACGCTCGTTATGGTGAAATAGTGGCTGTCCGACATGCTATTTTCTGAGGCGTCCCAACTTTTTCAGTCACACTACCCTCCAGTGACATTCTTAAGTGTAAAAGGATATCATTGACTTAATATTCTCTTAACTGTGTCGCACCTTAATTCATGATTTGACACTTCACTATCGTTGAAAGAAATTGACAACAAGCATGTATTATTTTGGCTGTCCTGCGCAAAGGTTTTCCCTTAAAAGTTACTTATAACACAATCGTGTAATAGGAAGAGAAGAGTTGGGTTAGAGTTAGGGTTGGTATGGAGAGGGCTTTGGCCCTAACCCTAACCCTCATCCTTAATCCCTACCTTCACCCTAAACATAACTTAAACCCTAACCCAAGCCCAAATCCATCAAGGTCAAACATTCAACGGGACCACCATGTCTTGTTAAAGTACCTCAATCCCTGAATCTAGTTTCCATGTATTGCAACAAAGACATAGAAGAAAGAGAGGAAGAAAAACCACATTATTTTCTTCTTCTTCTTCTTCTTCTTCTTCTTCTTCTTCTTCTTCTTCTTCTTCTACTACGTCTTGTGCACTTCTACGTCTTATGTATTTACATAAGCACCAATGTTAGATGTGTCCCCTGAATTCCTCATTGTCCACCCTCCAGTCTCATCGTAAATTCCATGCCCCTCGTCATGGCCACATGGGCTTTTTGCCCCACAAGCGCAGCAAGAGGCACCGCGGGAGGGTACGTAGCTGGCCGAAGGACGATCCCAGCCAGCCCGTCCACCTGACTGCCTTTCTGGGGTACAAGGCAGGCATGACCCACACACTCAGGGAGGTTCACCGTACTGCTCTCAGTGGGTAACCCAGGACTGAAAACATCCTCAACACGCAACAAGCCAGAGGAAAATATGAACACAAAAAGGGCAGATTGTACTATAGGCGTGTGTTATATACAATAAGAATCAGAAAGATTTCATCTCCAGTCAAATAGACAACAGTATCTTTTTATACTGTACATATTATAATGTCTTTCTACAGGACACCCAGCACATAGATTGGACAAATAGAAGATAGCGTTTGATAATTTCAGATCGAAAATATTACTTACTGGTATTCTTTCTCTCAAATGTCGTGCAATGTCCAGGCCAGCTGTTGTGCAGGGTTTCAAATGCTCATTAATCAAAGTCATATTCAAACACTTTATCAGGCGCGGAGAAGGACACTGACTATCTCCTCTTTTGCACATATGCCACTAATTTCTTGAATGAAGAATAACTCTAGAAATGATTTTAAAGAATCTAATGAATAACAGCCAGACTTCCTCCGACAGAGCAAGCAAAGCGAGAAGAGGTGGAAGGGGTCACGATCATTGACACTCCCCCCGTCATGGTGGTGGGCATTGTGGGATACATCCACACTATCCGAGGCCTACGCTCCTTCAAGACCGTCTTCGCTGAGCACATCAGCGACGAATGCAAGCGACGTTTCTACAAAAACTGGTGCTCACCCCTCGTTATTCATGCCTGACCTGTGCGGCGTTGTGTTGGTTGTGAATATTCTTACCAGCACTTTTTTTGATGTTTTACAGGTACAAAAGCAAAAAGAAGGCCTTCACCAAGTACAGCAAGAAGTGGCAGGATGAGACAGGAAAGAAGCAGCTGGACAAGGACCTCAACCTGATGAAGAAATACTGTTCGGTCATCAGGGTTATTGTTCACTCTCAAGTAGGTGACCATCAGATTTCAGGCAAACGAGATGCAGAGCTGCACTTTGCCGTCTCATCCTGACGGAACCGGTATCGTCCACGTCTCTGTCCAGAGCGAGCGGCGCTGTAGGGAGGTTCAAATAGCAGTTTAAAAATAATCGACATTGCAGAACCTGGCAGCTCACCCAGGAGTTGCCAAGGGGATGTCAACAATGTTAACATCTGCCAGGAGCCCAGCTCCTCTCAGAGGGTGTGAGCAGACGTTGGCCTTAGGAGTGTGAACATGTTCAGGAGTCCTAATGTTGGAGAAAATAGCAGTGCTAAGGGTTTGCTCGGCTTTATCACCGAAATTGGTGTGGATCCCACTCAGAGTTAGAACTGGTAATGAGGATATTTTTGATTTTGCGTGAAGATTTTCATGCCACCATTATTGCTTCTTTGTTGTCCTTCACCAGATGCGCTTGGTGCCCATCAAGCAGAAAAAGGCCCACATCATGGAGGTGCAACTAAATGGCGGCAGCATCTCAGACAAGGTGGACTGGGCGAAGGAACACCTGGAGAAGCCAGTGCCTGTGGCGTCTGTCTTCTCCCAAGACGAGATGATCGACATCATTGGTGTCACCAAGGGTCGCGGATTCAAAGGTAACACCTAAACAGTTAGCGTAGACGCACAACTGTCTAATACCCGGACCATTAGCTATCGTTAGCCACTTCCTCCTTGTGTGCCGGTAGGTGTGACGAGCCGGTGGCACACAAAGAAACTCCCCAGGAAGACTCATAAAGGTCTGAGGAAGGTGGCCTGTATCGGAGCGTGGCATCCTTCCCGCGTGGGGTACACGGTGGCTCGCGCGGGTCAAAAAGGCTACCACCACCGCACTGAGATCAACAAGAAGGTGGATCCAAGCGTACATTTGCCGTGTTGAAAATATCTCTTGCAAGCCGCCTGGGTCCATCTTTTCCTTGTGTGTCCTCAGATCTACCGCGTTGGTAAGGGTGTCCACATCCAGGATGGGAAGATAGTCAGTAATAACGCCGCCACCCACTACGACACCACCCAGAAGAGCATCACCCCCATGGTAAACAATGTTGGATGTAGCTGTACTTGGATAGTTTTCTATGCTTGAGAAATACGGAGGTAAACCACCTTTAGCGAGCCGTTTGAGGCTGGGTGTCCTGCTCGAGGACACCTGAACTTTGCAGCCTGGTGAAGGATCAAACCAGGAACTCTAATTTCTACAAAACAGCGCAACATCCATGTGAACGACAATCAGGTTCCTTTCTCTTGGACCTTCCTCTCCTAGGGTGGCTTCCCCCATTACGGAGAGGTAAAGAACGACTTTATCATGCTGAAAGGCAGCGTGCCCGGCACCAAGAAACGAATCCTTACTTTGAGGAAGGTACGTTGTCTTTTATTACTGCACATTTCACAGCAATTTACACCTGTACACGGAAGAGCACATCAACGTTCCCCCAGGGTCTTGACCCCCCTGAACCATAAGCGACCATTGAGCACATCTTTGTGTGTCTCTCCTTCCTCCTCCAGTCTCTGCTGGTACATACGTCTCGCAAATCTCAAGAAGCCATTGAGCTTAAGTTCATCGACACCACCTCCAAATTTGGTCACGGTTGCTTCCAGACGGCTCAGGAGAAGAGGGCGTTTATGGTGAGTCAGGAGAAAATTGGAAATGGCGGTTCCATTTTGTGGCTAATGTACCGAAACGAGGAAAAATAGCATTTCATGTCAACACCGAATAATAACAAGTTCTGTTCACGTCTATGCTGCATTCTGACTCTGGCCTGTGGTGTCCACATAGGGGCCTCTGAAAAAGGAAAGCCTGAGGACATCTAAGCAGCCCCAGCCAGAGGAGGCCTAACCGAAGGGCCGAAGGTCCCACACACATGTCAAGCTACTAGCTCTGTAGCTACTTGGTTGTGAGTGGGCGTCTGAAGCACAATTTGCAATTTTGTTGGTGGAATGTTTCACATTCAGATGTTGAAATAAATCTGTAATATTCGGGAGATATGTTGCTCTGTGATCAATGATTGAAAGGAACTGAACTGGCTTCAGTTTCAGAGGAGCAGTTATTGTTATTTTTCAAAATCTGCATCCCGGGCACGGACTTTATCCTGCAGCAGGGCACTCCCATCGTCCTCTGGTATTCCCATCGTGCCCTTATCTCCTTCACTTCTGCTCTAAGCAGTCAGTGGTTACAGTGCACGCCTCCACATCTTTGCCCCTATCCCGGATCGGCAAAGTTCTGGGGATTACTCAGACAGGTACTCCTGGGAATCCATGGACGATTGGTGGGACGTAGAATGAGCGGGAGATTGGGGGACGGCAGATGGGTTCTCCAGGCCGGAGGTCATCAGAGGCAGGTAGAGGTCATCCATATTGGGCATGACAAATACCTTCTGTTGTGGAGGAGAGGAGGAAAAAGATGTTAGACTGATAACTCAGCACACGTATTGTTTTTCGAATACTTTTTCATCCGACGCTGCGCCGACCTGGAACTCGCACTGCAGCTTCCTCTCGATCCACTCGGTGACGTGGGTGAAGGTGACCTCCCGTTCCCCAAGCATGGGACGGACGTGAAGGTCTAACTTGGGCGGGACCCGGAAACTGTACCTTGACACGGTGGGGAAGAAGATGAGAGAGACGGTGTGATTCACAAAGATACTTCAAAATTGTTGAATGTCTGGGATCTTTCGGAAAATCCAGGGAAAAAATGAAATTAATACCATATCCTGTCAGTAGGCGGAGGAGGGATGTTTACGGCCAGAGTTCCAGAAAGCTCCAGAACTTCAACGCTTAGCATCAAGGGCATGTTGGACACCTCGGCTATTTTCTTCTTGATGTACTCGTTCTCTGTGGCCCTCTGAAAGTACTTGGACTTTGCTATCTTGTCCACAAATCTCAGGATCTTCCTACCTGTGCTACCACCAGCATGCCTGAAACGAGACAACATGGGGGGCATTAATGTGAATTAGTATCCACAGGATCACCGCCTTTCTCAAACAGGTTGAGCCATGAATCACCCATCTGAGGCTCCAGATGTGTTTTTATCTCCCAGATGTCCATGCAGCTCTGAGGGAGGCAGCTCCTCTTCATCTGAGGACCCGGCGCTGGAAGACTCTTCGTCACTGTCCGCCAGAATGCAGAGCCGTGGTTTAGAGCTGAAACCAAAACAAAGGCACCACTTGCTGCAAATTATTCCACTAAGACTTTGTGTTTCCTGGATGTATGTCCGCAAGTAAGAGGAAAAGTCTCTACCCTAGTTGCTGGGTGTCTGGGACACTGTGGGTCTCGTCCTCCCCCTCTTTGCCCAGCTTTACCAAGTTCATTTTCGTCTCTAGGGTCATCTGGAGACAGCCTGTGTACACCACTTCCAGCTCCAGCCACAAGCCTCGAGGATGGAGGAAAACAGACAGAAACACAAGAACACAGCAGCCATGAGTACCCAAAAACAGGTAACCTATTGTGGCAGATTAGAGAAGACGACAGCGGTGATCGGCCATGATTTTGTTGGCGGGGCTAAATGAAGACTAAGAGGATTTGATGATGGCTCAGACAGGAGACAATGAAAAGCTTTGAGCAGAGGCATAAAATCCTCAGTAATAATGTTCTTGTGCACTTAACTGCACTTTAGGTGAGTAATGGTGCATAAAACGCGGTACCATTGCGGCAACTGCAGCACACACACACACAGATACAGATATTAACGCACACACTTGCATACCTCTGCGGTCCAGTGATGGCTTGGAGGTACAGAGGACCTGAGGCAAACATGTGCCCATGTCCAGGTCGGCCAGGATCAGCTCGTTCATGAAATACGGCAGCTGTAAACAACAAGACCACAGGAGCTTTTCAAACACATTTACAGGACAGAAAACGAGCCCTGAAGCGAACGCGTACACTCGAGAAACGCGCCGGTCGCAGGTGCTCAAAGGGAGCAGAGGTGCCGGTGTGGACGGGGGTGAAACCAGACGGGGAGGGTGGGAGAGTGTAAACGATGAGGGTGGTAAATAAATAATGGGACGCTGTAGCGCAATCAGTGCTCCACTGCCATCGCGGCAACAGCAGGGAGTGCTGTGTCGGCATTTTCTCCCTCTCTCACACACACACCCGCACACAAACATTCTTGTGAATGTATGCGCACACACACACAGCGAGTGAGAGAGGGAGATAGAGAACGGGGAGGGGGAGAGAGAGAGAGGAGCCGATAGGGCTGACATCTGCGTAACCTTCTGCGCGGAGGTGTGTGAGTGAAGAGGTGTGTGTTTCCATCCTCGTAAGGGCAACGCGGCATTGGTCGTTTCAGCAGGACGATGTTGCAAATGTGGACTTGTTTGTGTTTGTTGTAGATATCAAGACGTTAAACTGTTAGCTATCTTTGTCTAAGCTAATGTTTAGCTTTGCATCGGTCATTCTAGGGAGCAGGTGTGACAATGACGGTGACACACACTCTCACTCACACACACATCCCTCCTCTCCCTCTCCCCCCTCTGTCCTTCACCCTCACCCTTATCTTGGTGAGTTTCTTTTGGATCTTGTGTGCCACCTGGTCGGTCCAGTACTTCTCCCGAAGGAAGTCCCAGAGGATCCGCCCCACCAGGGAGTTCACCCACGTGGGCTGGCCCTCAGCAGGGGAGCCCTCTGGTCCAGGTGACTCCGCCCCAGGCTCTCCTCCAGAGCCACTGTCCTCACCTTGCATCTGCTGGGAGCACAACAACAAACATGGTTCCATTGTTGTGTTCCGGTGTTTTTAAGTCTTTTTCAAGAGGCAATGTGAAAACCTCGAAAAGATTCCCAGTCTGCACCCATTCATCTCGAGCTCAGTCCTCGGACTACTACAATCGAGCCAAGTCACTCCCTAAAAATATCCAGCCAGGAGACATCTGACACTCCTGCAGGACGGCCTTCAATGTGGTCAGCTAAGACATGCTGGGGACAGAGTCCCGTTCCAAAGCAAGGCCTCCTCAAACGGAGGGTCACCACGTCCTACATCTGCTGATACCTGCTGCCCCCTTTAATCGACTGGTCTGATGTAGAGCATGAGCACATCATCTGAGGTTGAGTCCACAGGATACGTGCTAATGACGGGCAGGGTACACCCGAGACGTCCCCCAGTTCAAGGTGTAACGCATTTGATATCTAAATCGATCGGCAAAATATCACTCCGGCTCACCTTTGTATGGGCGGTGGGGATTTCGTTTTCACTGTGACAGGGGCTCGGGAAGCCATTGGAACTGTCTCGGCCAATCAGATGCCTCATGTACTTGCGGTAGTCCAGCAGCGTCCTTGACTTGGTGGATCCTGGCAAATCCTCCGTCCAGTCTTTGACGGAGTCACTGCGACCGCAAACATCTGAGGCGTGGAGAGGGGTGAGAGGTCAGCTAACGCTAACGGACGCTAACCAGATCATCTACACCAAACCCCCGCACCATCGCCTGAGCTCTCCTCATCGCTCGGCCTGACTCCGACTTGGCCACTAGAGGCACGCAGGAAGTGCTGGTACCACTCCTCCTTCTCTCTCCCTGTACGGCCAAACAGGTACAACGTGGTGGGAAGCTGGTGTCCCGGGGCGGCGCGCCTCTCTGCCGTCTCCTCGTCCTCATCTTCCTCCTCTTCCTCTTGCCCCGTGACGACCCTCACCTCTCCGACCTCCCCCTGGGCCAGGGTGAGGCAGACGGGGTACTTCTTGTTCCACAGCCTCTTCCGGGCCAGACCGGAAGGCAGCAGAGACACCTAGAAAGGAAAACAACAGACAAAAAAATAACGTTAAGGCCTCAGAGGAGTGTGTGCTGGTTGGAATCGTGGACGCAATCCACAATTCTGTTGATTGGAAATCCATGTAGCTCAAGCTAATCCCCAGCGCTATGGTGTCAGCCTGCTCTTTCACCTCCGTGTTGGATAACAAAGTGTGTGTTGAGGGACGCGAGTGCAGAGCGTTTGGGGGCAAGAGGTCGCCTGTCCTCTCCTGTCCTCCCATGAGGACCCACAGCTGATGATTGTGTTTGGCACAGAGTGACTCGAAAGCACACACACACACACTCACACACACACAGACCTTACAGTCGGCCAGCTGGTAGGTGTGAGAGCGCACAAATGTGGCCATGTGCGGCGTCTCGTTGAAGGTTGCCCACCGTGGGACATTGGTTCGAGGGTATTCCAGGCGCAAGGCGCTGCCCTCTAGAGTGGCGTAGACGGAGTGTGTGATGGAGGGGTGATACGTCTCCGGGTCGTAGTTGTGAGTTTCATTCATCCACCCCTGAAGAAAAGTGCAAAACATATTTTAACAGATTGTCTCTTACATTTAGCAGAGATACTCTCACATTTATGAACATTATCTCAGGTCCTCAAATCTAAACTAAATCTGCAGAGTCATAAAATGACGTCCAGTCACCAACATAACTGGCAGTACTTCAGCAAATGAAATTCTGCGCCTGCGGGTGCAATCGGGGGACAGCGCGGCTCTGTGGGTGAGGAAACGTGAGACGTGGCAGAATCGATGTGTCATTTAACTCTCTGGGTATGTCCTCAAACCTTCCTACAGTCTGGTGCTGGCACCAGCTCCAAACGCACAACCTGCATTTCTATCATTGGGTGCAACCCAAAGAAAACAACATTTGTTTAAGGAGGTAACTTCTAGAGGTCCAATGGTCAAGTTACTATCATAGTAAAACGTATTTTACCGTCAACCTGTGAAGGATTTCAGTCACCCAAGTGGTGGAATCCAAGCAGAAGCTACATAGTTAGCAACCACACTTTAATGTTTCTTCAAATCAGTCCTGGGGTGGCCAAACATCTCAGCTAAGGGGCCACACTGACTTTCAAATTTTAGCAGACAGGCGGCGTTAGCACGAAGTGCAGTCATATCAAACAGAAACCCCACAAAAGCATTACGGTATGAAATAATTAGCCCCAGCCGTTTTGTTGTTCACCTCTCTTTGCCAGTGTATCAAAGTCTGGTGCAAGTTTTGTTATTGTAGTTTTAGTTGTTTGTTTTAAATGCAGCCAAAAATTCTAGATTTTGTATCAATCTTTGGTGGGCCTGATCAAAGAGACCATAGGGCCTGATGCGCCCCACGGGCCGTAGTTTGCCCACCTCTTGTTTAGTCCTTTGAGAAATGTGACTACTGTCATTCATGTGTTTTAGTTACCCAGCCCATAGAATTCTACACTACAGTGTTGGTCACTGGTTTCAAAATGTACTAGTATGTCTGACTTGGGGGACCCAGAGTTGGAGTTTGGGATTTAGTGTGTGTGTTTTGCTAATTGTTTACCTCCAAGACTTCCCCAATCCCAACCTCTCCGTCTGTTGGGTCAGGGCACGTTTGTGTGGGTCTCTGGCAGGAAATCAAAGCCTGGTTCCGCCTGCTGGTGGAACGCTGCGGCGCGCACATGTAGATGACAGCCAGGCCCATAACAAAGCCGCAGGCGACGCCCACGGACAGCCCCGACATGTAGGACGGCAGGGGCAGCACGAAGAATCCGTAGGCCAGGAGGCCCACGCAGAAGAGCCGGCGGAGGGGCAGCGGCGGACGAGGAATCCTGCCACCGTGAGTCCCGCGACTGTCCTCAGATAAAACCTGCCGACGGTCCTCAGACGCGCCACCACGGGAGTGGACATCTGAGGCTCTTTCTCCTCTGTGTGGGTACAGGTCGGCGGACATCTTTGCCAAAGAGCCCTCATGAGGTTTTTTTAGTAGTGAGTCGCTCGTGTCCAGATACTCGCCGCCATTTCTCCTTTGGCAGGTCAGGTGTCCGTCCGCTGCTCCGTCCTCTCTGCCGGACGACATCCAGCTCCCCTCCCGTCCACAGCCGCCTGAGGAGGCAGGTGGTTCTGCTGCAGTAGCACCCATTCTCCCTTGCTTGGTGCTAGCTGAGCTCTCCTCCCTGATGATCTTACTCAGCATGCTGAGTGGATCCTGCATGGCTTCGGAGAACTTCCTCCAACCTCCGGTGTCCTCCAGCTCCATCATCAGCGAACTGCTCCGGGGCTCGGAGAGGGCCAGGCTGGTGGGAGACGGAGGAGACATCCAACCGTCGTCCACCACCCGAGCAGATGCGGCCTCTGAGATCTTCGGCTGGGTCAGCTGCCTCCACGGGTGCAGATGGAGCTTGGAGTCCGATTTGGATAGGTTGACGTCCGGTTCTCCTCGCCGGGAGATCTCCGTGCTGAGGGACTTGACCAGGCTGAGCAGAGGTTTGCTCTTGACGGAGCCGCCCTCCCGGGGCTCCAGGTCCGTGGAGCAGGATTTGACGAGGTTGGTGGTGATGAACGCGCTCTCCGACGAGCCCGCCAAGTCGGCGGGGGAGCCCGGCGAGGAGGGCGAGTGAGGGAGGCGAGGGGGTCGGTCAAAGTCCGTCCCCAGGCTGAGACTCAGCCTGCTGTCCCTGGACAGGGGTCCGTCTTTGGAGAAAGCCACAGTGGGACCTTCCTCGTGGCAGTCCAGGCTGAAGATGAGCTTGCTCTCCTCCATGACGGCCATCATCCAGAACTACAGAGAGGAGACGTGGTCCTCAGGGACGAAGAACGCAGAACCTCAGTGGGGAAGCCAGGCCGTCTGTTAGCCAGAGACACATCGTGTTTGGACCCTGGAGTCATAGAGAAGGAGAAGGAGAATGTATCAAATTATTATCATTATAAATATGTCATATTATCTTCAATAAAAAAAGAGGAACAAGACAGAGAGGAACGTGTGACCTGTAATTGGTACATGAGCCACTTTCACTCTGTCTTTCTCTTTCTTTCCTCTCTTTCTCTTTCTCTTTCTCTTTCCTCTCTTTCTCTTTTTTCTCTCTCTTTCTCTTTCTTCTTACTCTGTCCTCTCTATCTCTCTCTTTTTCCTCACTCTCTCTTTCTCTCTCTCTCTCTTTCTCTTTCTGTCTCTCTCTCTCCCTCTTTCCTCTTTTTCTCTTTCCTCCCTCTCTCTATCTCTCATTTTTTTCTCTTCCCCTTCTCTCTTTCCTCTATCTCTCTCTTCCTTTTCCCCCTCTTTCTCTTTTCCCCAGCCCTCCCACTCTCTCTCTCTGTCACTCTCTTTCTTATTCCTCTTTCTCTTCCCTCTCTTTCATTCTCTCTCTCTCTCTCTTTCTTCTCTTCTTCTTCCCCCTCTCTCTTTCTCTTCTCTCTCTTCCCCTTCCCTCTCTCTCTCTTTCTCCTCTTTCTTCTCTGTCTCTCCCTCTCTTTCTCTCTCTCTCTCTCCCTCTCTCTCTCTCTCTCTCTCTCACACACACACACACACACACACACACCTCCACGCTGTCGCAAAGCACAAGAAAAGTCGGTTCCCGGCACCTCATTATATCCTCCGTCTTCACATTCCTGCTTCTCCTCCATCTAATGATCCCTCCATCCTCCCAGACGTGCCCCATTCACCTCAATTACACCTCTTTTTCCACCTGGTCTGCTGTCTCTCTCTCCCTCCCTCTGCCTCCCTGTCACCCCTCTCTATTATTGCGTGTGTGCGTGAGTGTGTCAGTGTGTGTGCGCTGCACACCGTAGGGCGAGCCGAGTCCTTTTTTCGTCTGGGGGTCACGGGTAAAGTAGGCCAGCGGCGAGCACAGAGAGTTTAATCCCGCCCTCCCGGCTAATCCCAATTTCACTCCCGTTACATAAGACCCGCAAACTCGCAACCTCACCGTGCACGTAAAGCATCGCCTCCAAACTTTTCACGCGCCGCAGCGCCTTCGGTGCCGAGTCTGCAAAACAGGAGACATCCTCCACCTCCCATGCCCTCCACACACACAAACCTCCACACACACACACACCCACTGTGGATCAGCAAAATAAAACACACCCCAGCTGGAAAAGAGGCATATAAAAACACATCATTAATTTCTTAAAAGCCGCTTGTGCCACATCTGTGTGTGAGGATTAATGAACGAACCCACGCACGAGGTCATTGTCTTCGCTCAGAGGAGCTGATGGGAGCGGATATAGAAACACACACACACACAGACACACAGGGGGAGGCTCATTTGTCTTTGCGGTCTGCTCACACGCTCCTATTGTGCGATAAACACGTTTCCGATCCAAGGTAACGCCAAAAATAGCAAACTAGCCAGTCTGCAAAGTGTGTGCAGAGACGGGAATGCTACAAATAAACACGGGGTGTGATGAAATAAATTGGATTAAGTGTCGCCCCATATTTTTCAGAGGATTCCTCCGCATCCAGGCGAGTTCTAATGTTGAGATGTTTCTGCTGAGTGAATCCCGAGAACGTTGCCAGACTCTCTTGGCATTGGTGAGGGAATCGATGCAAATGTCAAGTATCATCAAACGCCTACGCGATCAACATCGTCGTCCACCATCTTTAATTCTCTGCTCCGAGTTTTTACCTCCTCACCCCCCCTCATCATCGCCTCCCTCTCCCATATTGATCCTGAGGAGCTGGAGCAATCCGCTCCGCTGTTTGTCAAGTTTAATCAACCAGAAATCGCTTCACACGCAGGACCGGACCTCCCTCACACATTCCCCATTAACACCCCCTCGACACACACACACACACACACACACACACACACACACAAATCAATTCCTAGGCTGGAGTCAATTTAAGGCGTTCAAGCTGACGGAGAGAGAAAATCGTTCCCTCTCAGTGGAGTGTATGAGTGTGAGTGTGAGTGTGAGCCCCAGGTTTTGGACCGTAGTGTGTGTGCAGGGGAGCAGGAACAGGAGCGAAGCTGCAGCTGCACCAGAACGTCGGCTGAGAAAATTTGACGTTGAAAGCTTAAAAACTGTGCAGTCTGCACCACGGCAAAGCAGAGCAGCGTCGCAAAACACACACATGGAAGGTCGCGTCAGTGTTTTTAGCAAGGTGATAGCAAGGCTGGTGATCTGAGGAGGCTTGGGTCCAGCATCTGGACTCAGACATTTAAGCACGAATCCCTTTATGGGAGGAACACACGGCACTACAGGGCAGCAGTGGAGTGTGTGAGGGGTGCAGGAATTGAGCAGAGCGATAAACTTTTATCCTCTTCCGCTAGATTGAAGCAGTAAATTGCCTGAGCTGATGCCTTCCGAGCTTTACCAGATATCGTTATATCTTTTATCCATACTGATATCTATACTGCATATATCGTCTGTATATATATATTTCTTCTACATATAGATCCTTCTTATGTCTTTTTTTTCTCTCATTCTTTTCCTTGCACCGGAATTCAGCACCTTAGTTTCACAGCACAATTCAATTGCTGTAATGACAATAAAAGATTCCTGATTCCTGATATGAAAACTAGGTAAGAAACGTATGTATTAGAGGTATTTATATACTGTATACACTACACATGCAGTCACTCTTATTGGAGCGCAGAAAAGGGCAAAGGGCGAATAGGTGGATGGATAGATGAATGAATGGATGGGTGGATGGATGGAGGAGAAGTCCAGTTGTAACAAACAGAGACTCACCTGTCTGTCGGAGGTGCAGGCAGAATGAAGACGGCGTCCGTTTGGAGCAGCAGCCGCTGCGTGTGTGAGAGAGAGAGAGAGAGAGAGAGATGCGGGCTGCAGTGAGCAGCACAGACACCGCAGAGCTCCGACTGCGGCACCAAAGCGCCCAAATCCAAAACCAAAACAAGAGCGCAACTTTACCGCGTCTGCGTCACGTGATCACGTCGTCCAGGGCTGTAAAAAAACCCGCGTCCCGCGTCTCGCTGCCGCCGCTGCTGCTGCAACGCGGTCGGCCGCGTCACAGAGCCACCGCGTCTCTCCACAAGCTCCGCCAGGCGGGAGCCAATCCGGGAGTAATGCGATTACTGCGCTCCTGGGCGCAGATTGAGGGGTGTAATCCAGATTAGGTCGCGGTGCTCGGCGGCGGGACGCGTCCACTCGTCCCCCACCCCCTGCTCCCTCCATCTGCAGGCGGAGAGCTGCGTCCGGACCACAGACAGATGATGTGAATAATTCATGGTTAGTCGACTATGATTTTAATAGTTTCGCTCACCTGGTTGGTGGAGGTTTAGGCTTCTTGAAGTTGTCCTCCTGCTTTACTCCTCCATCTTCTACCTCCTCAAGCATCTTTTTACCTTCTTTGGATTGGATTTGGTTATGCTGCTCCGCTTCTGCTTGTCAATTCCTCAACAGCCATCTTTCTGGGTTTGATCGTTTACAGATTGACATGATTTTAACTCAGTTGTCGCCCAAATCAAATCCAGTGACTCTGTAAGTGGCCTTTTGGGATTTGTTTTTATCTTAATCAGTGACACTCAATTAAATTTTATTTGTATGGCGCCAAATCAGAAAAGAAGTTATCTCATGGTGCTTTCATGGTCTTCAGGTGGGACCTTGCCTCACCTGGCATAATGGAGAGAAAGCAATGCAACAAGACAAAAAAGGAATTTAATTGTTATATTTATCCAGTGATTTGCACCATAAAGTTATTTTCAAATATAACCTGTTAGTTGCTCCCAATAAAATGGTGATTAAGCTTCTCTATAGGGTTCAGATATGTTTGTTAATCTCATTGTGATGGAGTCAGTGCCTCATCAGCCATGAACCTCACTGCTCCTCACTGATCTCAATTCACTTTGGGAGGGAGTTCACTTCCTTATCATACAAAGCACAAGGCACACACTTTAGGGACACTTATTTATTTCGATTGGGAATCATAAATTGGCATCATTACTGATATAAAACTACTTTTACGTCCATTCATCCATTCCCAGCGCAGTTACCCTCTCCCCTCACACAGCTGACACACTTCTGTCATTGTAATAGACACACACACAAAAAAAAACATACAAAGCTCATACACAACTGCACACACAGATACTGTAATAGCAGAGGAGAAAAACACACTGTCGTTTAGACCAGGGGTCGGCAACCAAAAATATTGATAGATAAATATTGAACCAAAAGAACAAATAACAAATCAGTTTGGAGCTGAAAAAATACCTGTAACAGCCTTATATAAGTCTCTTAATGAATGAATGAATAATGAATTTATTCTACATATTTTTACAGTGTTGGAAAACATCAAGAAATTTTCTGTCTTGTTTATCTTCCTACAGAAACTGTTAACCCTGTAAGGCCCAAACCATTAAATAATTGGCAGAGAAAATTCCAATTCTTTGAAACTGGGAAACTGGAGCTT
>OMPJ01010410.1:18310-28517 GCA_900312935.1 Carapus acus
ATATCGTAATTATTCAGGGAAATCATTACAACACTGCTCACTTGGAGGGCTAAAAACATCATGTAGCAAATATGATTCGTTTGGCATTACAGAAAGAAAAAAATCCCACGTTTTCCATTTTCATTCATTTTTGAAAAAGCTCCAGGGAGCCACTAGGATGGCTAAACAGAGCGCTTAAGAGCTTTACCTCTTTAACACTCTGTTTAGCGGCGGGTTGCCGACCCCTGGTTTAGACAAAGTGGCCGTGTAGGACGTCTGCAGGCGTGGTGGACGTGAAGATCTCAGGAGATGGTCGTTGAGGCAGTCTGCCGGGGTTTAGGAAGCTAACGGCATCGATTGAAACATAGACTAAGAGCGCAATGTGCAAAATCAGCGCTAGCGCACCAGTTTGCACGCCAGCAGGTTGCGTGTCCGGCTCACTGAGCCGCTTGCCTGGCGTGAGCCCGCATGTGCGATTTGAGATTGGGGGCGAACCTGTACCTCATGCCGCACAGGTGGCAGCCATAGGGCCGCTCGCCCGTGTGCGTGGTCCTGTGCCTGGTCATCTTCTCCTTCTGCGCGAAGCGGGCGCCGCAGATGTCGCAGGGGTACGGTTTCTCCCCGGAGTGGTACCTCATGTGGGTCTTGAGGTGGCCGTTGGTGAAGAAGAGCTTGCCGCACACGGTGCAGTGGTACGGCCTCTCGCCCGAGTGGCTGCGTTTGTGGACGGTGAGCGACTGGCTCTGGCTGAAGGCCTTCCCGCAGACGTCGCAGTGGTACGGTCGCTCCCCGGAGTGGGTCCGCACGTGGACGATGAGGTGGTACTTGCGGGCGAAGGTCTTCCTACACTCCTTGCACTCGTACTGCTTAGGCTCCCTGTGCTTCCTCTTGTGGAACCTCAGCGTGCGGGAGCTGGTGAAGACTTTGCCGCACACGTCGCAGAAGTGGCTCTCCGCGTGGTCACGGCGAAGGTGGCCCACTAGCACCTTGCAGGACGGGAAGGCCGCTTCGCAAATGGCGCAGTCCACTTTGCGCTCGTGCGTTTTCATGTGCTTCATCAGGTGGCCCACGTAGCGGAAGCTCTTGCCGCACAAATGGCAGAAGGTGCGGCTGCTTTGGCTTTGAGAGGACGCGTCCTGGCCGGCCGTCTCCGACTGGTCGGTCTTGTCTGTGATGGCGCGCGGCCCTTTGGGCGCGATCGCACCCGCGTCCGCCTCGTTGCTGCTGTCCTCTGTGGCTGAGGTGTCGTCCGTGGACTCCGCCCCGTACGTCACCTCCATTTCTGCCGGGCGGGTTTCAGAGGAGGGGCGGACAGTTCCTGCGTTGTCTCCCTCTCCGTCACCTTCCACGTCCTCATCCTCGTCCTCCTCAAAATCATCGGTGCTGTTGCTTGACCGGGAGTCTGCACCTGTATAACAGATGAGGGCAAATGTCGTCCATCTTGAAAGTTTGCAGTACATTCGATGTATTTATGTAAACTGACTGAATGTGACCATGAAATCCAGCCTTACTCTGCGAGCGCTCCAAGTGTATCTTCACGCAGTAAATATCGGCGGCGCTGGTCCGTCTCCGACTCCGCACGACGTTGCTCTGCACGCACACCGTCTCAGTCTCTGTCTTCATCTGAGCCCTTTTCCTCTCCGTCCTCCTCACCTCGCCATCCTTGCCCTCAGGCTGAGCCGGGAACCAGTCCGGAGACTCTGGCTGGATTTCGTACTTTATCTCGGCTGCTAGCGGGCTAGCCGCCTCGAACTCCTCTTTGACTTGGGGGATCTCGAATTCTGTGGTGGAGTACGTCAAGGCACCGCTGTCCAAGTTGCTGTTGCTTTGGGAAGGTCCAGGAATTTCAGTGTCCCAGGTGCCATTGGGCCCTTCCTGTGGCTCAGTGGGTCTTAAAGGTCCTGGACTAACTGGCTGCTGCAAAGTCTGCAACTGTGCTGAGGCTTCGTGGCTGTTGGTGGAAAGTTCTTCACCAACACATGAAATAACAACAAATATTAATCAACAGAGTACTACCACCATGATAAATACCGAGAGGTTACCTTTAACTAAGAAATACTGAATTTTATTTACACGACCAGCAACACTTTGGCAACTGTCATGTTGTGGACTGAGATATTACTGTAATTTATTCATATAATGAAGCCTAATGGATATTATGGCATTTAGGTGGGGCATCCGGTTGGTTGAACAACATCAGTTTGAAAAATTGACTATGTCGGTTTGGTCTCAAGCTCCTCCTGAGAAAACAAAACTATGTAAACAATAACTGCAAATATTCTGAATGCTTACATAGAGGAGCTTCACAAGCACATGTGATGAGAGCTTCTTTGTGTTGTTCTCAGGCTACCTCTTAGACAAATACAGATGAGCAAAAGTACTCTACACCGCGTCTGGATTTGCTGGGGAATTTGTCTATTTTGTTTTGTTTTTGGTCTCGCGCATGCGTGGATCGACTGACGTCTCCACAGCTAAGCTAATCAGTAATCACATCAGTGTTGCCACTCTTCCTTCAAGAGTATTTCGTCGCATTAATGCAAAACGAACCTGGTTCCTGGCCTGGCAGACTCGTCGCCTCTGTACCGGCTCCGTTAGGTCCAGCCTGACACAGAACCTGTGTGATGGCTGTCTCCACTTCCCTGAGGATCTCCTCGGCTGCCGCGTACAGCGTGTTGTGCACGAAGGCGCGCGGCAGCGACTTGTTCCCTTCACATGTGTCCGAAGATGTCGCCTGGCCTTTCTCCAACTCTTTCAGGATCTCCTCTGCCGCCAGGTATAGCCTGTGGTACACGAGGGAGCCCAGCTGGAACACCATATTGACCATTTTGGCTGTGAGACCGCCTAGCCGCGGCTAGCAGCTGACCGTGCCTCTTTTCCGGTAAGCTTGACGTCACTTCTTTCAGAATCTTTCAAAGTAAAAATAATTGTGCCAAAATGAAAACATGAATTGCAAACTAAGAACTAAAGAAGAAATAACTAACAAAGCAGCCCAATAGAAACAGACTTAAAGTCGTTTCCAATGGGATGCTGTATCAAAACTTTATATCAAACATCTACGCCAGACATGTCACATACAAGATATTATCACAGTGCTATTGATTCTATCTTTCTTGGTATTGTCATCTAGATGGTAATTATGAGATTGAAAATTTACGATATTTTCCACCCGTCCAGCCAACCAGAATGGGCTGTGAAGCCTGGAATAGACGCCAAAAAGAGTATAGCCTCCACAGAAAAAGGGCTGAATTTAATATGCTTTTATTCTGAAGACTTCTAACCCAGACAGGAAATATGTTAGCTTACAGTTTACCTGAGCTTCCTCCGCCGGATGTTTCAGGAACTTCAGGAGTGTAAACACGCTAAGCGGCAGCTACCAAAAAGTACCCAGCGAGGCGAAACAATGTCGTTTTGCACGTTTATGCGAGGTGAAGTCTATAAAGACAACTTCAAACCAGGTAACGTCCTTGAAACTTAACGTAAACTTCACTTCCTCAACTTGTTAATTCAGACTTTAACTTAACATTTAATACGTAATGTCGACCATTTACCCTCTGTGCTGCTAAACCCAACCTGGAAAGCTAACTAGCCATTTTTAAGTCTAGACTGTCTTTTTCGGCTTTCTAATGCCGTTCCACCGAGTTGTGTGATCTGGAGAGGAACTTTAAACATGTATTGTGACACACCAAACTTTGCTGTGGTAACACCGCAAGGTTACTTAACAGGCTGTTACAAGTACAACTACTAAAGCACATGAGTTCTGTAACTTCATTTTTATTGTTACTTAAGTATTCTTGTAAGGCTCTGCCCTAGAATTGTCACGTATTTCCTTTAAAGTATCACACAGTTTTCAGAAATCCTGTTGAAAGATTTGTATCATCGTCAACCTACCCATCCCGTGTTAGACAGGTTAATTATCAGTGAACCTATCAATGTTACCTCACACATCCACTTTTCAGTCCCTCCCCTCTTTGTTTTTCATCAGTTGTGGTTTCAGCAATTACAGCAGGTCCCATGGTGCCTGTTGTACGAGTTTGAACACTCATCCACACATTCAAATAGATACCAATTCAACCTGTCTGTGACACATGTCCCAGTAATCCATATTTCGTTATGTCCTGTTAGAATAAACACAACTTTGTCCTCTTTGCTCGAAGTATGACAGGATTCTGAAGTGTTTTTGATCATCATGTCTTTGCTCTTTTGCCTGTTAGGGCTTTATGTGTGCTCCAAGTGTGACCACCAGCTCTTCTCCAGTCGTTCCAAATATGAGCACTCCTCTCCATGGCCTGCCTTCACTGAGACCATCCATGAGGACAGCGTGTCTAAACGTGAGGAGAGACCTGGAGCGTTGAAGGTACTTGCAACGAAATGTTCTCGCTCTGTCATGGAAGGTTGACCTGCATGGTTAAACACCATCAATGACTTCTACATGTGTGGTACTGTATGTGTGGAACATGTGTCCCAACCCTGACTGTGCTGCCTGGTGTGTCCCAGGTGTCCTGTGGAAAGTGTGGGAACGGGCTAGGCCACGAATTTCTGAATGACGGCCCATCCAGGGGTGTGTCCCGCTTCTGAATATTCAGCAGCTCACTTAAGTTCATCCCTAAAGGTAGGGGCGAATTGTGTCGACTACACCAAAGCTGCTGATTGTTGCTGTTGAGTCTTTGAGATCTGCACAGCGTGAACTTCCTGTTCCTTCTCCACAGATAAGGTTGATGGACAGTAAGGTGAGACATCAGGTGGAAGCGATGCTGGAATTGTTGGAGGTCCTGCGTGCGGCTGAAGGGGTGGACAGTGGATGAAGGACTCTGGATCAAATCCCATGTCAGGGACGTCCAGGATTCTGATGCATTATGTCCTCACTGGACAGTGAGACTGTGGGACTTTGCAATAATTAATCATACATTGAAGTCATCTGTACTGCCTACCAAAATGCCTCGTCTGTGAGGAAACACTGATGAAGCTCTTCTCATAGAAACACAAAGAATCTGTTGACATTTAGCTCTACCTCTACCCCTGCGTTTGGTGTGACGCCAGGTTGTTGTGCAAAGTAAGAATGTACGAATCCCTGTGTTCACAATCACAGCCACATTACCTTCCTAAACCAGAGAACTCAATGATTTTGTACGTTGACAGAGCTTGTCTTTTAACACATCTTTATCAGTGTGATTGTCGAGTGTAATGCAGTTGTCATATTTATCTGCCGTGCTTACTGTGAGGAGCTCTGTCAGGCATTATAATGGTATTTTCTGCCCCAGGGAATTTATCTATGGCTGCCACAGATAGGTGTGTGATAAACAAAAACAGCAATAAATATTTTATGAAATAATCATTTGACTATCAGTTCAATCTTCAAGGATTAATTTGATCTCCAGAAGATATCCGAAATACTGTATGTCATGACCCCGTTTCGAAGGCGAGAGCACACATACTGTAAAACCCCTCGTCGCTCCTAGCAATGACATCAAATGACCACTAGGTGTCAGTAGGTGAATCCAGAATAGACAATTATGCAACCACGACAGCTGCACAGTTGAGAAACCAAATTCAGGGTGAAGACGACTCAAGTCAAGTGCCCCTGCCACAGTGACCAAATCGTTTGAGATGGACGAAATGGAGTATTGTTCATTTTCCGGTGGCGAAGAATTCAAGAATCACTTCCAACCGGGTGAGTGGTGTGAGGGTGCATGTCCACAACCCTCACAGCTTCCATGACGCTGACCTGCTTCTACCCCCCTGCTGCCAGGCATCTATGTGTGTTCAGAGTGTGGACACCAGTTGTTCTCTAGCAAATCAAAGTTCCAGCACTCCTCCCCCTGGCCTGCTTTCTCAGAGACCATCCATGAGGACAGCGTCTCCAAACACCCGGAAGCATGGGGACCCCTGAAGGTACAGGACTGGACAGCTCTGAGACGCAGCTGTGTGCCATTGGCCCCGAACATCTTGCGGCAGTCAGCCATATATGGATGCATTCGATGATTGGTTTTGCAAGCTGTTGTGAATGTGGAGTGAGGTCTTTGGTCTGATTTCTCTATGTCTCAGGTGTGTTGCGGGAAATGTGGCAACGGACTGGGCCATGAGTTCTTGTATGACGGGCCCAAAGACGGACAGTCACGTTTCTGAATATTCAGCAGCTCGCTGACGTTCATCCCCAAAGGTGATTGGATGTTTCTCTGGCACACTGATACACACAGCTGCCCCGATGGCACATTCCCCAGTGTTTGACCTTGGTCCTGTGTATCTCCAGAAAAACTGGATGGACAGTAAGGTGAGCGGAGAGTGTGGGACAGAATCTGACAGAGCGGACGGCAAATGACGTCTCCTGGGACAAAGCCCGGAGTGGGAATCTCAGGATACCGATGGATCGGATCCATTTCGGACAGCAACGTTACAGAGTTGTGGGCTGAAAATAACACAGTGATGAGGTCAACATGGACGCCTGTGGTGCGCTGGCTTGGGTCACATGGTCACACAGCCGCACTCACTGAACTGCACGTTGTAGCTTGTAACACATTGACCATAAGCAGGTTGTCCAAGCTGTGCTGGTTAAAGTTTCATTAGAATGACCCCAGTGTGACCAGGGATACTTTCGCAAAATGTCCAAAAAGACGCTAAATATTGTGTTTTCGATCACTTGTTAAACCAGGGGTGGGCAAACATCTGTGCTCAGGGGCCACATGGACTTTTAAATTTTGACAGACGGACTGTGTCAGCACAAGGTGCCAACATATTAAACAGAAACTGAAAAAAGCATGAGGGTGTTGCATTATTTACCATCTAGTATGACCGATTTTGTCGATCACCTATATTTGCCAGTGCAACAAAGTCCGCTGTTAGTTTTGTTGTCGTGGTTATTTTTGTTTTTGTTGAATGCAGTCAAAATTGTGAATTCTGAACCAATCTTTGGCGAGCCAGATTAGAATTATCATCGGGCCTGGTGTGGCCCACGGGCTGTAGTTTGCCCACTTCCACGTTTAGTGCGCATATTTGCTTACAATACATGTTTTCTCAATGTCAACACAATTCTGCTCCTTTACCAAGATAGAAAATTTTGGTTTGTGTCAAAACATCAAATGTCAGAGCTCATTCAAATCGGGAATTCCTGACCGAATATGTGTCAGCAAAAGCTGTTGCCCACATTGTTCAAATCAGTTAATTTCTCTTAAAGTTTAAGCTGCGTTTCTATGTGCTTACTGATACATCCATCAGCTCTTGTGGTGCCCTTCACCTTTGTGACACACACATCACTTTGTTCAATTAAACAATCCAAAATGTGCAAACTATTAACCTTGTGGAGAGAGAGTCTGTAATCTGTCAGAGGCCCAGTGCACCTATGAGCTGATGTGGTCCCGATCCCGGTTCCTGTGGTATTAGCTGGTCAGACCGGGCCTCCCGAGAGCCGTGATGGTCCGCTGGCCATCGGGCTCAGCTCTCATTACAGACACTCCTGGTTTGATGTGGTAACAGAAAGGCTGTGCTGAGTGCTCGCAGCTGCTCCTGTCGCCGCCTCGCATCTGTGAAGCTCACGCTGCCGCCGCCGCCGCCTCCTGCTTTGCTCGCTCGCCGTCCGTCGTGTTTTGGTTTTGCTGGGGGGTTCGTGGATGTAACCAGGATGAGATCATCAGACTCAGAGGCCAGATTAAAGCAAATAGAATGCAGGTTTTTTCACTCAGCAAGGTTTCAACCTGAAAGGATTGTGACAGTTCTTCATGGTGTCTCAGCCACAGTGGTGTAATGGCAGGATTGCGCCAGCTGAGGGCACCATGAAGCCCCTAAAACAGGGGTTGGCAAACATCTGTGCCCAGGGGCCCACACAGACTTGAAAAATTTGACACGTGGGCCATGCCAGAAAAAGGCAGAGACATATTAGACAAAAACAGACAAAAAAGCATATAGGTGTTCACAGTATTCACATTTTAATCTGATCACTTTTGTTTTGTTTCGGATCCATCTTTGCTGGTGCATCAAAGTCTGGTGTCAGTTTTGTTGTAGTAGTTTTTGTTGTTTGTTTTGAATGCTGTCAAAATTGTGAATTCTGTACCAATCTTTGGCGGGCCGGATAACAGAGACCGTCGGGCCTGATGTGGCCCACGGGCCGTAGTTTGCCCACGCCTGCCCTAAAGTCAAGTTATTGACCGGACAGGTCACGGTGTATGCCAGGTTGGGAAAACATCGCACAACAATTGCTCAATACCGCTGGGAGCCAGAGGTCAGGCGGACCTCTGGCGCGGTGCATTCAGGAACACGCCCGAGGAGCTTGTGGCCTTTCCTCCCGTGTGCGGCAGCGGCGCTGGAATTCTAAACAAACAGCGAATCTGGGGGCACGTCGGACCCGTCTGCCGCTCTGAAAAGCCGCGGGATGAGCAGGTGTGGAGATGAAAGCGCCATCGATAGGCGGAGGAGAGAGATTAACGGTCATGTTTTCATAATTTCACTCCCCAAATTCAGGGCCAAAGTATTACAGTTGAAGCAGAACTGAATCAGAGTGGGGAACGGAGCTGCTGGCCTGGTTTGCATTCGCCAAATAAAGAATTTTTTACGCTGGTTCCACCTTGTTTTTCGATGTAGAGGTGAGAAAAAAATGGTTTTGGAGTCTCACCAAACGCACAGCAGGTCAGCTCCTCCAGCCTCTGACCTCCACTCACACCTCGCCACTCATCAGACCGGCCGTACGTTCCCCCACGCCTGCCGTGGTTTCTCCACAGAGAGAGAGAGAGACAACGAAAACACACAAACAGACGGACGGGGAGGAAAGAAGCAAAGATAAACCAGATGTGAGAAGAAGACGAAGAGGAAGAGGAAATTGGCCTGAATGCGAGGAGTGTAATTAGCGTCGCCCCTGGCTTAAGGGGACGAAAATAAGGAATAAACGGCGTTGGCGGGGCGGCCGTGTGGCCTGGAGGGAGCAAACAGGAAGGAGGAAGTGGGAATCCTGCGATAGAATCGCCAGACGGACGACCGCACTTTTCCTTCAGCTGACCTCTGAGCTCCTTCCCAGACGGATCTTTAATTCCATCTGAACCGCCGTGACTCCCAACACACGCACGCACACACATATACACACGCTCAGTGTTCTCCCAAAAGGCCGGGGCCTAAATGCTCCGCTTCACATGTGTGTGTGAGGCGGCTGACTCACTGGCCGCACATCTTGTTTTAATTGTGGAATAAATGAGGCTGCAGCTCAGATGGTGGGACGCGTGCTCGCGCTGCACCTGCTTCTGTTTTGGGAGAGGATGGAGAGTTTGGAGATGGACAGAAAGGCGGAGGAGAAGAAGGAGAAGATGAAGTGGAAGGGAGAGGGGAGATAAGGAACAGAGGAGGAAGGGAAAGATGGATGGAGGGAGGAGGGAAGGGGGACGATGAAAATGGGATTGGAAAGGAGAGAACGCGAACGTGGAGGAATCAAGTTGAGGAAGGAAAAGAGGATTGGAGGAGTGTGTGTGTGTGTGCATGTGTGTGTGTGTGTGTTTAAAAACTCCCACACCGATGGTCGTATTAGCAAATGGACATACTAGCAATTGTGATGTTATTGCAGTGGAATTCAATTGGTTGGTGTGTGTGTGTGTGTGTGTGTGTGTGTGTGTGTGTGTGCGTGCATGTGTGTAGGCGTGTGTCTGTGGTTGTGTGTACACTGCAATATAGTTGGACCTATTAGCAAACATACATGTTAGCATATTGGTCATGTTATTGCAGAAGAGTTGAATGAGTTTGTGTGTGTGTGTGTGTTTGTGTGTGTGTGTGTGCGTGTGTGTATGTGTCAGTGTCTGTGTGTATGTATGTGTGCGTATGTGTGTGTATGCGTGTGCTTGTGTGTGTGTGTGTGTGTGTGTGTGTACACTCCCACACAGTTGGACATATTAGCAAAGGTACATACTGGCAACTGTCATTATATGGCAGAGGAGTTGAATTGGTGTGTGTGTGTGTGTTTGTGTGTGTGTGTGTATGTGTGTGTGTGTCCATGTGTTGGGTCCGGGCAATCATCTCAGCGTTGGCCTGGACATCAGCTGGGGCCTCATTGCCGGCCGCCTCACGCTTTGAAGGAGGAGACATAAATCTGCCATTACATACACAAACAGCAGATGGCGCCGCCTGCAAAATAAAAGTTGTCTTTTTCGACGGGATTGGGAATCGATGGACGCGTCCACTGCCAAGCGAGACAGATGGAGGGATGCGGGGATCGTCATGGAAACAGAAGTGTCTCCAAAAGCGGACCGAGGTTGGAGAGGGC
>OMPJ01010411.1:0-26935 GCA_900312935.1 Carapus acus
AACCATCAGCGGAGATATCCGTCATCGGAGGAGATCGGAAGGAGTGAGTAGAATGCAGAGGAGAGGGAGAAACAGGCGGAGTAAAGCGAGCGCAAGGAGAGATATTTCTTTGATGAGGTGTGTGTGTGTGTGCGTGTGTGTGTGTGTATTATCGTGGGAGGTGCGAAGCTGGTGGGTGAGATTTGGCCTGCTAATGAGGGCCAGACGCACTTGGCATTGCCTCATTGTAAAGGAGCTGACGTTGGCTCAATATTTAACGAATCTCCAAAGTGCTGTTTGTTCATCGAAACAGGGACAAAACAGGAAAAAACAAAAAAAGCCAATGCCAGGGAGAAGTGAGGCGGTGCGTGACAAATTTCCAGAAAAGTGGTCATTCCAAAACAAAGTCGACCACAGGGTCAATGGAGGCGGACTCAACTGTGGTGGGTTTTGATGTGGAGACGGCAGCCGCCATCATCGGCCCCACAGCTGGCCTGCGATAAACGCAGCCAAGATCACATTGGGAAGTAAGAAGCACTGTTCGAGAAACGCACTGCGGACTGAGCATTTTCCACTTGAGGGGGACCACAATCTGGGGTCTCGTTCGACTCCCAAAAGCTTGGCAAACATCTAAATAATGACGCTGAGGGTTGTGAACTGGAGCTGTGAGGTGACGTCTGAAATTGAGGACTTCAGCCATGGTGAAAAGCTGATATGCCGACTTCTTTCGGGGGAGTTTGATCTCGATCCTTCTCTGGTGAGAGCCTGTGAAGTGCCTCAGCTTCCTTGAACTTTGTGCCTTATTGAGTTTCTCATAAGACGAGCCTCCGCGGAAAACATCCCGACGGTCCTGCCGGCGTGGGTCTATTGGCTCCTTGTTGGGGTAAATGGAGACATAATGCGGCGCCGCGTGTGCCAGCAGAAACTCGGGCCGAGGGTTTTGCACTACAAGCGTCAAATTGGACCCTGTCATACTGAATCTGGAGTCCACGCTCCTAAAAGCGTCAATAGAACTGAAACTTGGCGTGTTTGCGGAAAAACAAAGCCTCCCTCGTGGGACCCTCTGGGAAAATGAAATGGAGAGGCTGTCCTAAAAAACAACCACAAAAGGTCAGCGGGAAATTAAACGTGTGTGTCAGTGTAGGGCGGAGGAAAGAAAAACCTCGGCTGCTGCGCTCAACACTTTCTCCACTGAGTCTGTCGAAAATGTGTGTGCTCAAAAGTCAGGCAGCTCTAAATGATGTATGAGAACATGATCACTTATGTGGACATTGACACAGCTGTGTGTCTATCTGAGTCATGCAGACTGACATTTAGTATGTTAAGGTACTTTCTGATGCACTGGATATTATCATTATTATTGGTAGTGGTAGAGATTCGCATTTGTATTACGTAATGGCAGATATGTTATCATTGAGCTTATCATGATCAGCATAATTGATAGCATCATTAGGTTAATCAACGGTTAAAGGCTCTACTAATTTGCTCAAGAGCACTGTAGCAGAAGCCTGGGATCAAACCGGCAATGCTTGGATTTTTACTGAATTTGTTTCCGGTGTTATCATAATTTCATTCAAACCTGTCTTAGGCGATTGCTTTTGTGTGCGATGCATCCTCTGTTTGTACAGAGCACCGTGTTTTTGGAAGTGCTTTATATGAGAAGTGGAGTTGAGAGCTGAGCTGTAATATAAGAGACGGCTTCCTGTGGTTGGGGGCAACAGTGAGAAGCACTCCACGCTACAAGAGAGGAATTTTGCACTCAGATTCTGGATTTTAAGTGAGCAAGGTTGAGTGCTGATGTTAAATTGTGACTTTATGACGTTACAAACATTAGACATCGCTCACTTACCTCAGGCTTTCTCCTAAAACACTATCAACGCCTTTGTGTGAAAATTTCTTACGGCTCTACCGCCTCTGCAGGGTAACGCAACATGCTTTGACATCACCCCAACTGATGCTTGGCTCTCCAAGCTTGTCTGGTTGAGGACGCTTTGAAACGGCAAAACCTGTTCAAAAGGCAAATAATCTGCCCCAAAGGTCTCAGGATTTACCCCATCAGTGACGGCCAAAAGAGAAATTCCCCGCACTGGCTATCCTTATCCTCCACATTGATTAAAAAAGGGGGTGGTCGGGTGGGGGCAGCTGCAGGACCGAGGAGGTCATGGGAAAAGCTTTTTAGGAATGTGGCGCCCAAACCGGCTCAGTGTGGGACTGCGGACTGAAATAATACATCGCCAGGCAGAATTTCAATAAACATTTATTTACAAAAGTAAAATAATGCCAGAGAATACGAGAAAGAGTGGCTCCAAAAACATGAGCTAATGTGATAAAATAGAGGAATATTGTACACAACTCATAACATATGGAGGTGTGAAGTAGAATCAGAGGCTCAAGAGTTCTTGTTTTTTACTTTTTTTTTTTTCCTTTTCGATGTATCTGTGACGGCTGCGTGCAGGATTGCTTTATGATTCGAGGGAATTATTGCATTGACTTAGTGTTTAAGGCAAACATGAGTCATGAAGAGGATACACGAACACTCCACGTAACTTTGAAGCAACATTACTTTTCACGGAAACATCGAATCCCCCTGCAATAGACAAATAAAAGCTTACACAACAACAAAAAAAGTTCTCTTTTTTGTGTCATTTAAGAGATAGTCAGGTAACAACTTTACAAATAGGATTGGTCCGTACATATTTTGTTATTATATAGCTTTTGTATTTTTTGAGGGGGCGGGAAGAGTAGAGCGAACATTTTGGGGAGTTGTTCAACAACCTGTCCTCCAAGGAGACAGGTGAGAAATCCACTCTCTCTTAAGTCTTTGGCGCCCTTTGTGCTGTTTGGAGTCCACATGGGTGGCAGTGTCCTGGTTTTGTCACCTCGCCAGAGGTCTGGCCTTCCCTGTGTCCATTCCCGTCCCTGCTTTCTAGTATGGATACTGCTTCTGCTTCTTCCCGGCGAAACAGGCGAGCCAGGTGCACAGCAGCATGGCGCCCGCCGCCCCGGCACCCGTGCAGTAATACGCCCAGCCAATCTGGCAGGAGCCTGCGAAAAGAAAGCAGTGGAGCAGGAGGTGAGATGTCATGGCGAGTCCGAGCAGATACGGAATCGGTCGGAAACACGACACGCCTCGGGGGTTCCAGTTGGGACATTACGGTCACACCTAGTCCAGAGCAAATAGGACAGAGCAACGATAGCTAGATAAATAAACATATCGTAGAGACGAAGTGGACTGAAGAAGGTGGTTTATTTGTGTGGCTGAGAGGAAGGATGACCAAATGTAGCGCTCAGTGTGCGAGGCGTTTCATGAAGAGGAGGCAACATGTGAAAGCAAAGGCCAAGTTTGTGCTTTGTTGTCTGACTAGGAAAATAATTATTGAGTATCTACACGTAGGATCTACCTCAAATTGCAGCCAAAGCCTCACGCTGGGAGGTGTCCATCACCTTAGCGCCATGGAGTTCTTTGTTTACAGAAAATTGGGGAGGTTTGCATGGTTGAATTGTTTTGGATTTTGGCTGAACAGCCATTTGAAGAGAATGTGTGTGCGCGCGTGTGCACGTTGTTGTGTGTCGCTGGCTGGCGGTATAGGCAAAACAGGGCAGCAACTAGATAAAACTGAGAGAGAAGCAATGGACAAGAAGCACTTTTTCTCATACAGACTGATACTGGCTGCAGCTTTGCTGGACTGCAGCAGAAACTGATTATGGCTCAGTGTAAAGATTAGCTTCCCCAAGATACACGCACACACACACAGACACACAAAGTTGGCAGCATCTCCCTTTAGTACAGCAGTGAGAAAATTGTTGCGCTTCCTTCCCCAAACCCTACATTATAACATTTGTGTCAAGAATGCTACACAAAGAGAGCCAAAATGCCGTAAACTGTCCTTACATTTCTCTCCCTGCTGTGAAAATCTGTTGCACTCGCTTTTGCATGGGTGAGACAAATGTGCTGAACGCAGTTTGACTTCGTTTTGCAAACAAGAAGCAAATACCACGGCAAGACAGAGTGAACATGCTCTGACTGCCCTGAGTTTGCAGAGGAGACAGTAGGAAATGTTAAGAGGCTCCATTAATCAGAGCGATCAACAGGAGCGGGGCTGATAAATGTGCAGCGGTTGACAAATTCAGGGGTCCTCCCTGGCATCGAACTAGTGCCACTGCCAATTCAGTTTTGCTTTTTTATTCTTTTTCCCCTTAAAATACTTCAACAAACATTGGTGTGACTTTGGGGTTTGTTGGTTTCATCAAAAATATTTACAACCTCATTCATTTTGCATAACAACAAGCACAACGTTGATCTCCATTAGGTGAATACTAATTCTTTACTCAATAAAGGATTACTTTGACCTTCAGACCACAAATAGGAAATCAAAAGTTATTGTGATAGTGAAAAAGTAAAAAAGAGTGGCAATTCAGGTGAAAGACGTGAGGACACCCCTGACTTCCGTCTGTCCTACTGCCATGCCAGTGGCAAATATTTGAATTAACAGTAAGTCACATCCAACTGTTTCCAGAGAGAAACAGAGAACAAACACCCCCAAAAATGCTGTTTAATCCTGGTGTAATTAGTCACGGTGACACGCTTTTGCGACATTTCGCTTTTGTTCATAAAAATGCAAAGGTATTAGGAATCAGAGTGGGCTTTCTGCATAATAACAGAAACTAATCCAACATAAACCACTTTTATTTATCTGCTGACACTGTGGCAGCTCCACTGTGCCATTCCAGGCACAAACACACTCCTACACACACACACACACACACACACAAATGCAAAGTAAGACGTATACGGACTATGAATGAAATTAACACAAATGCATCCTTGCCTGGATTTACAGTACGCACTCTGCCGGCTTACAGGAGGGGTGGAAAGGCCTCCCGAGCTTTTTCTTATGCCATTTACCAGCCAATGAATCATTTACAGGCTGGAGTAAATGGATTCACGATAGCGCAATCTGGGCCCGTTAACTCTCGAGTGAGCCGCTGTGGATTTACGTCAATTTAAATCTGATTATGGTGTTTACATGACGTTGCAAAAAAATGGATTTATGATCTTAACGAGTCTTCAAGCATTAGTTTTTTAATAACTTCTCCAAATTCCCCTCTGCTGACCAGCAGCTTTAAACACTGGGCCGTTAGGCCCAGTGCAATCTGGGGCAGTTTATCTCACCTTGGCCAGTGGAGCAGACAAAACCAGGTTGTTAAATGAGCACCATAAATATTCTGATAAGCCAGCACGCTGACTGATGGGCATAAACATGTGGGTGTTCAGGGCAATAATGTGTGCGCAAGAGGATTTGCGATGGCGTCTGTAATATACATACATTTTTATGGACTTTATCAATCCTGAGGGAAATCGCCTATCTGCGTTTGATCATACCCTCATTACTTGAGGAGCAAAGGACTGCTTGGTGAGATGCCAGAAGGATGCAGCGAATGCTGATTTGGTGCCTTGCTCGGGGACATATCGTCACAACTAGAGTAATGTCGGTATCAGATTTTTTTTTTGCTTTAAAACCGATAAAATAATGCTTGCGTTACACCGAAATAGTGCCAATGCGCTCCTGAAGCGTTTACTGGCGCACTTCATCAAGCTGCGTCTAATATGTCGGTATCGGCTGATATCGATATCGGAAAATGAGAGTTGGACAATATCGGCATATCAGATATCGGCAAAAAAGCCAATATCGGATATCCCTAGTCACAACCCCTTGATGGTATAAAGTGAGAATCTACAGCCACCATTCCTCTCTCCTTTTAAAAAAGGTCGTAAATATTCTGGACAACCTCTCCATGCAGTAAGGTCACCTGACCACACAGGGGTCGCGTGGATTTGAATTTGAAAATAAGCCGATACAACCCGCCAGATTTCATCTTCGCCCAAGAACCTTGGCCGCGCTCCAACAGCCAGCCACCAACACGCTCGCTGTCTGCAGAGGAATCCCATCAGCTGTGGGAATATGCCTCCTTTTCCTCCTCTCCCCCGAATTGTTATTGGCTGCTCAGCCTGCGCACGGAACGCACGAGCAGAGAAGAGAGCAGAGAGCAACATGGCTACTGGAAATCCATTGGTTCTACGGATCAAAGCTCTTTTTTGACATCTAATTAAATATTACCATCCCAACAAATGACTTCTTTGTGCTTGGTTCAGATATTTGGGTCATTGTAATGATAATGAAAATTCAACAGCTTGAGAATTGCGGCCCAAAAATGAAAAGTAGGCTGATTTGTGCCGAAGCTGATGCGATATGAATAGCACTTCCACTCGCCTGAAAGCATGTTATTGTCTGCGAGACGGCGCTGATAACACTGTCTGAATACAGAGCATAATTTTGCCTCTTGCTCATTCTCGGCACATATCAGAAACCCCGTAGCCGTGGCTTTTTGTAGGTATTTTTTTTTATCCCCTTTCGTCCTCATGGCGGATGACTTTTCCAAGGAGGGGCGAGGCTGCTGACGGAGTGAAACGAAGCTCAGTTTTCCCCCCTAAAATGAGGCTACTTTGGGAATGCGAGATGAGGAAGAGGTCTGCGAAGATGAGGGGCCACACCTGGTCTGTTTAGAGATGTAGATGAAGAATAATTCGGCTTTTGCAAAGGTTGCGTTTTGGAGTGCATTGAGCTGAAACACTGGGAACTGCAGACGGAGGGAGCAGCTAAATTTTGTAGGGCCGCATTCTAGAGCTGATGCGCCCATACATGGTCTGTGGGCCACGGTTTGCTCATCTGTGACAGAGATAATAGCCATGTTGGCGTTAATGCGTGTGTGTGCGTGCACTTATCTATGTGTTTGCTGAGAACCTTACCTAGCTGGAACTGGTCTGAGCTGTTGTTGCAAGTCTGTTGCACCTCCTCGCTGTCCCATCCCAACGGGTAGAGAGCGCAGCCCGAGCCGATGAGCAGACCTGTGAGTGGAGGAGAGAAGAGAGAGGAAGAGCTCAGAGAGGGCCCATGGATCAAAGTCAGCTTGCTCGGCGACGAGCGGCGTCGGGGAAAAGCTGTAGCCGCCTCACGGACGCTTTGTTTGTTCCCCATTGGCGCAGGCTTCAAACGTTGTTTTTCGTGATTCGAGCATCTTTGTGAGTGCGAAATATGAATAGCTGAGGTTTTGGAGGCACACACACATACCCACACACACACACATGAATAAAAAACGGCAACAAACAAAGGCAGACATCCTCAATCTGTCATGGCACTCCTCGAAATTAGCACATCACACGCTTTGACACACCTCATTCTCCAGAACAAGTCAGACGACCCCACCACTAATTTGATTAAATTATGGGAATTAATGACAGCTGAGTGTGTTGACAGCGGCCGCGCTCCACCCCACCTCCGGTTTCCTCGCCAAAGGCGACAGGCACCTACGTCCATCAGCACAGCTGCATCCTTCCTCCGCGGCTTCCTTCTTCCCTTTCCATCCCTGAGGGAGTTCTGAGTGCCGGCCCACAGACTGTGTGTGTGGATGAGGGATGAGGATGATTGTTAGCCCGCGTCACTTCATTGACACACCTTCGCCAAGAGCCCTCTGCCTCTCCTCTGACCTCTGCCCTTACGGACACCTTTGCGCTCTCCTGCAGGTGAACAATGGCGTTCTCGATGGCATCAGCCCCTTCGACAAGGGACCGTCACGACCGTGCAGTAACGAGGCCGAGAAGTGTTTGTGTTGGGAACTATGCATCGGTGGTTCCAAACGGGACGTGTTCAGACTCTCTATTGTCCTCTGATTCACGTTTTAATTAAAATGATAATATGCCGACGAATTGCTGCAGTACAATTGCGATGCCCTTCCTACCCTCCCTGCCAGACAGCAAAAAACCCTCCAATCCTCACGCGGCTGCCGCCATCCTGCTCCCTCAGTCCTTCCTATGTTCCTTTGAAGAGTCAGACACGTTGACTTCCCACATTTTGTCACATTTTACTGCAAAAACAAAGCATCTCTCCATTATCCAAAGCGGGGACGGGGAATAAAAAACAAATATATGCAAATTGCTCTGTCTCAGCTGAGGCCAGGAAAAGCCAATGATTTCTTGGTAGGCAATAATTACTGAAAAAGGCTTGAGAATCCTCGGGAGACGACTTTATGTCAATGACTAAAGAGACTTCTTAAAACTGCGCCAGGAGACAAGGGTAAAAACCTTGTCAAGGCAATTACATTACGGATTAATATCTTAAATATCTGCCTGTGGCCAGGTCTTGACAAGTCCCTCTCAGGATGCCAAGGCCTGTCTCACGGAATCACCCGTTGGAGTCCAACCCCCTACCCCGCCACACTAGGTGCCTTTGCTATCACATCAGCTTAAGCCTGTCTGATGGTGTCTGCCTCGCTATCACAGCACGGACGTGCGGATGGCAGCAGAGGGAGGAGAAGCCGGAGCACTTAGACTTCCAGCCTGATTAGTGCTCCCGTCCAAGGCTGCCTCATTACATCTCGGCCAAGATAACAAGCAGGAGCTAATCCACTCGCTAATGCAGATGGGCTTGACTAACTGGCAAACATCTATGGCAGGAGTCCGCGACGAGCAAAGAAGACATCTGTGTCGTCGCCTGGACGTAGCCAAGAACAAGACGAATGTCTGACTGTCTGACGAGGCTTGGGGAGGAAACAGACTTTCTGTTTACGGCATCTGTGGTATGGCAACCACCTTTGCCAAAGCCTGGCCTTGTCGGGAAAGTGACAGGTTATTGAAAATAAAAAAGCGCTCTCGCCAAGCTGGTGTCACGACGGCAGAGTATGCTGAGAGGTTTTGGAAATTTCCATATGCAACAACTCAGGCGTTCTTCCCTCTGCTTCAGAGCTCCCGCTGAAATTCAGTCCACTTTGCTCAGAACTGAAATTATGACTTTCGACTGAGACGTGGAGCTCAGGCGAGGTGACGTTTGATGTATTTCCCCATACCGGTAGCCACAGCACACGCCTGATTTGATTATTCCCACGGCTGCATAGGCAACAGTCGAACAACTGCGTATCCGCCTCGGTCATGAAACATTAATACTTGCTGAATTTGTTATGATTCGAATTTGTTGCCACAAACACTGTGACGCGAGCCGGAGCGATGCCGTAGACGTAATTCCTCAGTCTTGATTAATTTCAAACAAAATCAAAAATTCTCTTTCAAGTGGAACGCTGAGATGCGGCAGCCCGCAATCAAGTTCAGACACAGAGCGTGACTTTGTTTTCCCCGAGCCATTTGCGGTGTGAGAGATGAACTGAATATCTTAAAAAAGAAAAGGACCACACTTGGGTGGAACCCTCAGTGTGACGGAGGGTAAAATGGCAGAACGCCCGCGCATAGTTTCCACAGTGCGTTGGACAATGACGGTGGCACAGCGACAATGCGAGCCTGCGGAAGGGAAGGAACATTAGCGCCTCGACAAAGAACTCCATTATGTAACCGCCACAGAATCAAAGGCTTCCTCCGTGGCCACGTTTTGGCCGTCGGACCCCGTGAATCTGTCAGAGAGATTGCTGCATTTGGCGGGCCATCGGCTCCTCAGGTGGTTGGAAGCAACTCCGGGCGAGCAGCCACCTCTGAGTTATGATTTTGGGTTGCTTCCCGGTTTTTCTCGTACATGAGGGAGGCAGAGGATTTTTACCCCTCCCTTCCAGCGCTCCGTTCTCTGCCCCCGAAATTAAAGCACCTTTTGCCACCTAGCGAAGGAAAATAAAGCCTTGTTAACGACTCTGCAGAGCTGAATGATGGCTGTTTATCCTCAGATGAAGCGCCTGTAGCGACACCAGCGGCCGGTTTCCCATGCTTGTGTGTTTCTGCCGCGTGTGTCCCTGACATAGCTGCTCAGTCACGGCCTCTAATCTTCTTTGTAGCACAGACTCATTAGCTATGCTCGGGTTTCTAATTCTGACGAGCAGATGATAAGCAGTTCGAGTGGAAACTTCATGATAGCGAAAGTTCAAATGCAGAAAAGCGAGATAAGAGACGCTGGCTCGATACTTCGGCTCATTCTGCTTTTATGTTCACGGAATTGCAGTTCTAGTCATGGCACGTGCCGATTAGCCGTTAGCTGAGTCGAGCTCGTGAGTGTAGCGTTTCGTTGGGTTTGCTGTCTTGCCGTGTGATATTTTTTTGGTCATAGACCGACGATTTTAGAAAACATTCCATCGTCATTTAGTCATTGTTTTTGACTGAAGATGAGATGCTCCTCAGAAAGGAGGACTTTTTTTTTAAACGTTTGCATGCCAAGCTGGCAGAGGATAAGGAGAAGAGGAAGGAAGGGGTAGAGGGAGAAGAAGAGGGTGCGGGTTGGGGATTTGGCCTCTTGTGAGAAAACATCCTCCAGCTTGGGTGTTGCAGCTGTGTTGTAAAATTATACTTCTTGTCCTGTTTGTTTCCTCTGCTACAGCCCAGTGCGTCATCCATTGCATCGCAGCTCTGGAAGTAGAACTTCAATCCTCCTCGATAACGTAAACACACTCATTTCAAGTCCCGGCTGGGGGAATAAGACAGATGTGACAGTGGCATGTTGGAATTATGTGTAAAAATGAGCAAAAGTAGTAAAATGCATACCTGACCTTCTGTACTGACTAAGAAATTGTCCTTATCACTGCCAAAGAAAATGATTTTGAGATTCCAGACAAAAAAAAAAAACTTTCCCTCTGATATTCTCACGTTGATGTCTTGTGTGTGCATACAATTTTCTGGTCCCACACCGAACACAGCATCTCCAGAACAATCCCTCCGATTCACGCTTGCCTTACGTAATGTGTTTTTCTGGCAGTCACATAAATTACCGCGTCATGAAGCCCAAAAGCTACTTTACAGACCCCCTGGGGGCTCCTCAGGCTCCAGTCTGAGAAGCAGCAACTCCAGTCCCAGCCACAGGCTGGAGCTGTGTTGAGATAAGATGACATAAATACCATGAAATTTTAAATAGTTCTCACCCGGGAGAGAAAAATTGGTTTGCTGCAGCAGAAAACAGTAAAATAGGAGCATCGGAAAACAAAATGCTAATGTGGACGTATCAGTGAGGGATAGATAAACACACGGGCAACATTTGCAGCTGGTGAATATATTATGCATGACAAGCATGGGTGGGGAGGGAAATATTGATTACGGCACTACTGGGTGCTAACACACAGGGAAAATAAAAACATTTGCTGTATTCAAATAGAAGTGCACATGCAGAATTATGAAACAGGCAGTCCTGATTTTCGATCCATTTACATCCTGCGGTCTTCATGGAGTCGACTCAACTCAGGATTCTTAATCACCGTGAGTGGAAGTGGAAAATTAGACGCCAAATTTTCTCAGCGGTTCCTCTGCTATAGCCGCGTGATCAACCTCCAGAAGCTGCTCATCAATCTGTCAGCAGAGGCGCGCAATGAGGCCAGAATCGCACTGAATTGTTTCATTGCAGTTTTATTGGAAAGTTCCAAATGTCTGCTAACTTGTGAAGAGAGCAGAATTGCGGGAGCTTAACCGGCGGCAGTTCCTGAGAAAAACAACTTAAAAACTTCCACACCCTGCAAATCTGTCACCTCCTCTGATTTTATGATGAGACGTGGACGTGTGCTGCTGCATATTTCGGTAGTCATCCATCCACAAATCACACAGATGCTAAATCACGAGTGTCATGTTTACGTACCTGGGGGGTTTCAATCTGATTGAGATTCTTTATGTTGGTGATCACGTTTTTCTAAATCTATCTTGATGCAGCACTGCAGCACACATGGTGAGGAGGAAAAAAAGTCCTCTCAGCTACTCAGGGCCCCTCCTACTCTAAAGTATGACCTGTCCTGATTGGCCAGCGGTTCTTAAATCATCAAAGGGGGGCTTGAGAAAAAAAGTTTGGGAACCACTGGTATACAGTAAACCCCGAGATATCCGCGGTTCCATATTACAAACTCAAGTATCCATGAAAATGTTTCATGAAGTCCGCAGCTCTAAAAACGTGCTAACTCAGCCGTCTGCAATAGCCTACAGCCAAGGCTGATTACTGCCCGTATCGTGACCTCTCATTTGATTACCCTACTGGAAACGGCAAACCAACTGCCAATTATCATCTCTACTCACACAGTCTTGCGAGATCTGAATCACATGTTCAGTTTCAGCAGTGTACAGGTACGGCGTTCAGTTTTTAGTGCTGTAGTTCACCTTGTATGTAATTCACATTGCCACAGTAACGCCCTCATCTGTGTAGGCTGTTGGAAATGACATTTAGTGTCCTAGAAAAGTTATGAGTCTCAAGGAAAAGGTGAGAGTGCTTGATATTTTAAAACAGGTGCAGAAAAAAAACGCTGTGGTTCTTCAGTTTGAGGTCCATGAAAGCACAATGCCATCGATTCATACTTGTGAGAAAGAGATTAGAAAAAACAACAACTTTCATTCGCACCCCCTCAACGAAAAGGTTCCCAACCCCTGTGTTAAGGAGTGATTTTAAGTGCATCATTAATCCTCAATTTTCCACATCCGCGGGAGGTCGTGGAACAGTTCCCTCACAGATGTGGGGGGTTTACAGTATGCTGTGGGGATCTCACTCTTTCATGTAACGACTCTCTGTGTGTTTTGTCTCTCCCTGATCTTTGTAGTACCTCTGATGGAAAACTGTTGTTCTGAATGTTTGGAGCTTTTTAAGATCTGCGGCCATCCTTCGGAGGGATTCTCTTGGAAAAAAGACTCTTAGCCTCATTGACAGTATCTGGGCAAAAAGAAATCAGCAAAAAGGGAAAAAAAAGAGAAAATTACAGATGGGCGGACGTATGGAAAGAAAGGAAGGAAGAAAGAAAGAAAGTTATTTGTGTGCTATTATTTAACAGTCCTCCAGTGCCCTATCCTTCCTGCACTGTTGATTGATGCGTAACACGTCTGAAAATTAACAAAGAATACAGACAATGCCAGAGAGAATTTTCTCCATTTCACTGGGTACAATCCATTTCCGCTCAGGACATTTAATAAATGCTTCTGTTGTCCTCAGCAGAAGCAGCAAATTGGTTCCTCAGGCCAAAGCGTTGATGGTCTGCTCCATCTGCCTGGGGACAGAGGAGGGGAGGGTTTGTTTGTGTGTGCGTGTGTGTGTGCGTGCCCGCAGGAGGGAAGTGTGGGGGGGGGATTGTTTACCTGGCCACTTCCTGTCATCAACCCTGTTTATAGAACCTCAACACCTATTTTGGAGTCTGAGCGCCACCTGACTGAGGCGACGGCGTGACTGACTGAGTCAATGAGAGCAAGTCACCCAGGCCCATCGCAGATCCAGTTTCAATTGATCTGCATGGCACTGGTTATCAGAGTGACTTCCTCAGGTCTCTGATGGGCCCTTTGAAAGGCTATTTTATAATCTGGGAGAGGCTCCAGTGCGGCGAAATACAATCGTCCCTTTGTCATATTCATTCATTCAATCCATAAGAAACGGCCTGATGTAGCGATGGGCTGGCTGCCGACCCTTGCCTCCGATTTCATCATTGTTCCACCTTGCTAACCTCTGTTCTGTCCCTTTGAGGGGCGTCATTCTATCGGAGCAGCCGCCATTGTACCCCTTATTTTCTCTACTGCTTTTATACCTGAATATCAAACTTGGCCCTCTCCAAACCGCCCTCCACACACACACACAGATTTGGGGAATGCCGATTCCTTTTGTCTGGGCTTCCTGCCTCTATGTCAAGCACCAAAAGAATTTCCCGACCCTCCTCCTCCAAACCCAGAGACAATACCATTCAAGGTTATCATTCAAAAGGCCTAAAAGAAGAGAAAATAGGCCGCGGCTAAGCTGGGGGGGAGATTTGGTGGCGGGGGAATCAGAGCAGGGTTGTGCATGAGTGGAGTTGGCTTAATGTGTGCCATTCCCCTTTCGGGGGGATGGAAGCTGCAGTGTTTAAACAGTGTGTGCGTATGAGTGGGTGTGTGTGTGTGTGTGTATGTGGTGGGGGGGTTTGTAAGAGCAAACACACCTTGGGAGATGCCAAATATCCACCTGTGTTGATTTCACCAACCAGTCCGATTCTTAAGTGGTAAGAGTGTGGCTGGAATTGTCAGAACTCTGCATTAATTATAATGAATTATAACAGGAATGAATTAAAATGACTTCTGTGGCTTGGGAGCAGCTGTCTGGAGACCGAGGAGGTTGCAGCTTCGATCCCAGCGTGCTGGATTAGCAAGTGAGCGAGGAGCAAGTGTCCTTGAGCGAGATGCTCAGCCACGGACTGCTCTGCTACAGGCACATTAATGAGCTACCCGCTGCTCTGCGAGAAAAGGGGAGAGGCCGACTCCTCTGTGATTAATTACCTATTTCACAATCAAAAATGCAAAAGTCTGACCACGTTTGGATTTGAGATAGCTCAGCGCAGAATTCTGGGTTGTTTCCGCAGGTGAGACAATGACAGTAAAACACATTTAGGTCACAAATGGCAACCACGTGTCCTGTCTGAGCTTGTTCCTTTATCCCGTGCCGGAGCAGGAGACTCGACGATCAGGCACCCACGAAGCACACGGAGGACAGGAATACTTGGGGGAAACACCCGTGAGCATTCTTTTCCTCTGCGTGACCTTTCGTCGGAGGGACCTGCTGCGTCACGCTGTCATGTCAACTGAAGAACTCAAGTGTGTCATTGTGCGGAGCTCTGCGAGTGGAGACACGTCCCCCTTCCCTTCGCCTTTCTCCTCCTGATGTTTGGCTCGGTGCCACTTGCGCTCACTCTGCTTTTCTGCGACAATGTCTTGACAACGTCCTTTGGATTCTTGGATGGACAGAGAGGTGTTTGGCGAGCCTCTTTTCATTAATAATATTTTTCCCACGGGAGATTGTCTTTTTTGATGAGGTTGAGCAAGACGAGGATGTGGAATTTTGGCAGCTTAGTGGAGAAAGATGATGAGCTCACCTCAGTGAAACAGGATTTTAAAGGGAATAGTTGATGTGAATCGCGAAGCAGCTAACGTTCAAGCTTTGCACTCTCCGCTTGCAATTCTGTGCATTTATTCAGCTGGCGACACTTTCAGATTTTGATTTGATATTTTTGCTCTGATTGTTGTGGTACGTCCTGAATTCGACATCTGTGAACCCTCCATGTAGGTTCAAACATTAAAGTTGGATACTTTGTCTCAACGGCATGGCATTGTGCCAATTCTCCGCCTGGTTTGTCGTTGCAGACGTTAAACTAGCGTGTACAAACAGGACGGACTGGCAGCGAGAGTGGTGAAGACAATGTATCCAGACATGCTGGAGACTATTTGTAAGTGCTGACAGTGAGCGAGAAACAGCCTGGAGACATATTTGACAGTATAAAGCTCGACCATGACATCACCTGCAATGTTTTACAACCGCAACACACACACAATCAGTCAACAGTACAGTTTCGAACCCTCGTTATTGACCTTTTCCACAACAAAGGGTTTCAACAACACCGATTTGTTTTGCTTTGTTTGGAAGCTGCAGGCCGTTTCTGAATATGTTGTGGGCTTTGTGCAAGCACAGTAATCAATTGCAGATTAATAAAAATGGACCAGAAGTAAACTTGTTTTTCGCTGCTGAGGTAATTATACAGAAAAGGTGAAAGTGAAACCCTGGATGACTCAAATCATCGTTATAAAACCGACACCAAGAGGTTTAACTTGAAACAGTTATCGCTCTCAGGTGAGTCCAAAGGTGTTTTTGTTAATACATCACTAAACAGGTTTGCTATTAAGTGTACTTTGGATTTCTACTTTACACTTTTCGGAGGCAGTGTTGACGCTCTGCATTGTCGCCACGTGAGACATTTCCTGTGCAGGTTGCCACAGGCCCCTTTCGTCCCCTCCCCTGCTCCCCACCCATCATCACCCGTCCTCCACACTGGCGCTGCGCCCACGGCACGGCCTGCCTTCTATTGATCTGTCTCGCTGCTTTTTCTGCAGGCATTTCATCAAGAGCCGCTCTTATCTAATCAAGTCGCCCGTTTGTCGCACAGCTTCCGACTACAACTGCTGATTTCTAAACACACCAATTATGGCTGCGAAATGAACTGCCGGTTCGTTAAACAGGGTGCAAGTATTGAGCAGAGGAAAGGAGCATCAGCTCCGAGCGCAGCCGAATGCATTTACATGCGCGGCCTGCATGGGGAGAAAGTCGAGCGCTCTCCGAGGCTGAGGGGAAAATGGACTTTTCTCACGAGGGGCAGGGATCATTACTGTGCGTCTCACTGTTTCCAGTCAGGGAAGGCCACACCTCCCTACGACCTCGGCCCTGTCCTCTGCAATCTCATATTGCAAATGGAGAATTCTTCGTCCCCTGCCCTCCAGCGAGCGAGAGAAGCCCAGCTAAGGAGGGAGACACAAAAAAAAGGGGGGAAAAAAAGCAGAAGAAAAGCAAAGGAAAGAATGCAGGAGGACTCTCGAGATCCTTCTGACAAAATGCCTTACATGTCTACTTTAACCTAGAAAAATGTGCTTCCTCCCGTGTCTAAGCACTACAGGAATCTGTGGCATGGAGACACAATGAGTTCAGGGAATATTAGTGTCTGAGAAAAGGTGCCGTGCTGACAGAACGCACTGAGGTGTAATCTGCTAGATTGCTGCTTTGCTAAATTCACGGGAAGAAACGGATGTACAGTCTTTTGTATTGTCTGACTCATCACTCATCATGTCCAAAGTATGACTTTTCAGAAACATTAGCAATACGTGTTGGTACATAGGAGGGTGCTTTACTGATCAATTCATCTAGCGATCCATGAAGTTACACTTCATGGATTACACTTACACTACCGGTACTTTTATACACGCCTAAAGAATTCCTCAGGGGAAACGCTCCTCTACCTCATTTGAGGAGTGGCGCAGTGCTCAGAGAGGTGCCTGCAGAGCATTTTGTAGCTGCTTGGTGTCTCACTTGACGACAACTTGGTGCAATGTTCAGTGAAGCCTGGAATCAAAACAATCTGCAAATCAGCAACTGTCTGGTTTCTAGATGACTGCTCCGCCTCCGCGCCCACTCTTCATTGCAATCATCATCACTTGTCTTGAACATGGTGATATTCCATATTCAACGTGTCAGTTTTCACTGAGTATGACCCGATGAGCCACCTGGATCAGTGGCATCCGACAAATGGATCACCTTTGTGCATTCAAGCTAGCAAGGCCATTGAAATCAGTCCCCACGTTAAAGATCGAGTTCATAACTCCACAGCCTGCAGGCTGGGCACGAACCAGCCTGAGCAGTGAGAAACAGGACACAGCCTGAAGACAGTCAACTTTCTGGGAGACATCAGCGCGTTGCCGAGGACTGGAATTTCAGTGAAGGCGACGCAGCCGGAGTCCAGGCCGGGAATGAGAATAACGTGTGACTGAGAGCAGAAAAAGGGGGAAGAAATTCCTCCTCAGGGCTGGATTCACTCTTCTGAGAACCTACAGGAGCTGCTCCACTAAGTGGGTCAGGTCTGATGGGTGATGGAGGTGGGGTAGTATCTCACTGCCCCCCCTTCCTCTGCCTTGCTCCTCCTCCTCACTGACAGAACGCTATGACGGCCCACCCTGTCTCTGAAAATCAGCCAACGTATGCTCGGTCTCTCTCCGGGTGACTTGATTATCCTTCTTCATGAGGTGTAAACACGTTACCACCTCGAAGGGGCCGAGGGAAAGAGAAGTGACCGCAACCCTGTGCTCTGATAATGCGCTTAACATCATGGAAATGTGCTCTGAAAGTTTCAGTGGCCCCCGAGCCGACTCTGCCAGACATGAAAATGCCTCCCTGACAGTACTGCGGCTCATCATGTGAGCTGGGCGTACAAAGACGCTCCTTTCAAGAGACAATGCAGCTCTTCAGGGAAGGAAGAGAAGTGGGCTCAAGCTGCCAAACGTCCAAAATGCTCTGTAGCTTGTGTCTTAAGGGCCAGCAGTACCTCTTTCAGCCTTTCTCTCAGATCTGAGGCGAGCCTCTGACCTTGAATTGCAGCAGCTTATTCGACGGAGTCGTCGTTGCCACTTAGAGGCAGGACTTGTTTGTTTAGGCTGGAGAAACAAGAAATCTTGCATCACGTGGGATGTTAGCACAAGTCATGGAAGCCCTGCCAAGGCCTAGAATGTACCCCATTGCCACAATCAAACGCAGTACTTAGGGTGCTGTGCAATGTTCTCTCTCAGCTGCGCACTGGCACAATCGAGCACCGCTCCCACTATCGCAACACACCACAAATCGATGGGGAGCACAAAAGATTATTTAGAATAAACAATTAACAAAATGAATACTTGACAACTCAATGCTGTTCACACGTTTTCACTTTGCAGCCAATCAACGTTATTGACAGCACTTCATGTGTACGTGCGGCTGTTTGGCAGTGTAGCGTGTGCGCTAACGGTGCGGCACAGTCACGAGAGGAGGCGTAAATGCAGCGCAGGGAGTTCATGTGGATTCTCAGACACGTGAAACAGCAGGAACATTGGTGCTGTGTAATAATCGGTGTGTATCACGGTGTAGAATCATTACGTTTCCTGGACTGAAGCAGCCTTTCTGCATTTGAACCTTCCCCCTCAGGTATCAGTGAGGTATCCACATTGCTGTTTCTTCCTCGGACACTTTAACCTCTTTCCAGAAAGAGGCCAGCATCAAATCAACAACTGACTGGTTTCTAAATGTCTCGCTTAACGTTGCTGTGATAAACGAGCCGAGTGATATTCAACGTGAGAAGACACGGAGGGTAGAGGCTGCGGCCGGGCGGGCAGGAGTGCCTCTCCTCTTTCATCAGCGCTCGTTGTCGGAGATATCTGAGAGCCCTCGAGGAAGAGCAGAATGGCGGAAATGAGAACACATTGTGTAACGTGTCAAATAATCTTTGTGCTACACAATGGAGCGGCGGCGGAGAGGCCGGGGTCCTGTTCAGGCGGAACGCGTGTGTGTGTGCGTGCGTGTCTGTGTCTGTGTCTGACAGTGTATGGTGCTAGCTTGACATTTGGTGTGAGAATGAACTGGTACAATGTTACTTTGTAATCGCAAAATCTCGGTTTATCTACTCCACTTGGGCATGAAAAGCTATTTCTGGCTTGAAGAGGGAGAGATGAGTTTGTGGGCTCGGAATTTTGTGAGCACTTTTCTGCCACAGCTGTTTCGAATCTGACGGGCCGCGGGTGGCAAATGGTGGCACGGCGACCGCAAACGCTTTCCATCACGTGGAGATAAACGAATGATAACGAGGTGGCCGCTAATGAAGTCGAATTAGAAGTAAACAGCAGCTCCGCCTCATCCTGATTGTTCCAGATACGACAAGCACGCCCACATTTGTTGGGGTTAAATCCGTCCGACGCGGTGAGACAAGACAAAATTCACAAGAGCGTCATTGGTCTTTCCTATCCTGCCACCACACACACCATCATCACGACTTTATCTCCGCATCCTGGTCTGAGCGCGGCGAGCTAAAAGTGATGACTCTGTTGTTGCTGTTGACAGACGCGTTCATTAAATCTGCCTCTTGATGAACAGTTTGTGCTTTTGTCAGAAGTGCCCGAAGCGATCGGAGCGGAGAAATGATTAGGGCGGAGAAATAAAAGCAGCAGGCTGCGTGTCGACTCGGAGAAATGAGAGAGCCGAGGGCTGAATGCTACCAGGTGGGCTGTTATGATTGGGAGGAAAATGGGACAGTTTATATGCGTAATTACAGAAAGCATTCATTACATTTACCGTCCAGCATTTTCAATTCTGCCAGGATTAATCTGGATATAATTATTATGATGCTAACGCTCCACAAAAAATGCAGTTTGTTGCATTGACACACACAGTATTTGCCTTTTCTTCCTCAGTATTGCAGGTTGGCACTGCTTTACTGTTTTAGAACTATTACGCCAAGGCAATATTTGTTTCCTCTGAGACATTCAATTACTTTGGCATTTTCATATTTTCAGTTTTTTCCAAATGTTGTGGTACATGTGACCCTCAAACACATTTAGTCTTTCTATCTATCCAATCAATCACATCCACTCCGCTCACACTAATGAAGGTTTACTTGCTTTGAAAGCTATTCTCTAAACAAAACAACATTTTGAATATTAAATCCTGTTCTGCAACGTACCCAGGAACACGCTGAAAATGTAACAAACACAGAAAACACCCATTATCATGATAAATTTGAGTTTAAGCCTCAGTTTCCCAAATACAAAGGTCAACCACAGGGGTTGGTTGACAAACACATGGAACCTTCTCGCGGGAGGAAAAATTTCTAAGAGGGCGCAACGACACGTAAACCCTTAAAACGCAATGGCACTAGTTTTTCTTTATGCGTTTATGATATTGTAGAAAATTCCAGTTGGGGACGGCTGCATCTCGCTGAAACATGTGGCCTCAGCCACGCTCCGGGCTTTCACGTTGCAGAGGCGGCTGGATGGCAAGAGATCGTCTGCACAGATTAGAGCAGACGAGCCGGGGAGAGTGGAAATCAATAATTCCCACAGCCCTCGCAAAAGTGCCTGACTGGGAAAAGCCCAGCGGAGACAGAGGAGGAGGAGGAGGAGGAAGAGGAGAAGGAGGAGGATGAGGAGTGGAGGCAAGATGTAGAAACGCAGTCGTTGGCTCTGCACTAGCTGCTCCACCAACCATTATCTTGCGCAGATAATCAATAACTGCTTGCTTCCGTTTAGTAAAACAGGTTGGCACCGATACACATCCTTCATTAGCACGCGTGGAAGCACCCCTGTGACATAAGCACGATGTTACTGAAAACTACTTTGATGTGTTTTAGATTACATGTACCGCCTGTGTTTAACACCTATTCATTCCAAAATTTATAACAAATCCAGTTGTTGCAGTTTCGCCTTTTTCTTTGTTTCTGCCTTCCTTTCACTGTAAGAACACAGAACTGAGCAGCCACGTCGTTCCGACTGAGGCTGAGCTGTGGGAATTGTTGGAAGGACAAAGACTGTTTTCAATAACTCCCAAACTATGGGAACCAGGAGACAATGTCAATATTTTGGTGGTGCAAGTCTGGGACAGATGCTTGACTGTTTGGTGTTGACACTCTTGGATAAATACTGTTACTTGGTGAGAATAAATCAAATGTTGTGTTTAGTGCAGAGAAAACCCACGAGACGCGGCAAAATCTCTCCCTCATGTGCGACTTTAGGCGCTGTCTCTGGGGATGCGGGGATCTCGAGGAGCTTCGTGATGGCGGAAGTGACATGAAAGCAGTCATACCGCAAATATTTTCTACTTTTCAGCAGGAAAATTCAAACATCAGTCGAGCCCTGCATCCAACTGGACAAAAGAAAGAGCCCCAGTGTTCAACGCCATCTCCAGGGGATTTGGCTAACATTATCATGAGACCCCTCAGTTCCACTGTTAGGTCATTTGCACAGAATTCCACAAACAATAAACAGACACGGCAAACATGTGTGGGATGAAAACTGCCAGCGAACCCGGGCAACTATACAAATCATTTGCCGCTTGTTTTAACCCTGAGCAAATAACGCTTCGCCCTGCTGCATTGGTATTCACGGCCATGGGTGCTTCTTCCTGATCCGCTGACGACACCGACTAAGCTGGGCTCTGAGAATTGTTTGCATCGAATCGGACGTCGACTTCCAGCCGAAAGGCTCTGACTGACGCTGACGCTCCTTCACAGCGTGTTCTCTCCTCTCTGATCCACTGAGGCTCCTCTCTCACTGGCGTGGGAGGTCGTACTCATCCAGCTCGCAGAGAGAGCCGATGCTGTCGCTGAGCCTCGGGTGGTGGGAGGATGTTCGCTCCGTACGTGAACTCAAACTCTTTCCCGTCTGCCAAAATCAAAGGTCACTTGGCACGCGGGGGAGTTTCCTTTAAGAGGGAATTCTTCAGCCTTTGAGGGAACACTGGCCTCCACCTCGGACAAATCGACAAAGACCTCTTTCGCTTCACCTCCTCTCTTCCTCACTCTACCGATTCCGTCCCTCCAACCCAAATCATCGCCGTCGCGGAGCGACAAAAATGGCGCAGCGTTATATTTCCGGTGTACCGCGCGCTGACGACGCGAGCGCCGCTGTGGTTCTTCACGCTGACGGAGTGGCCTGCCAGGCCCAGTGGAGGACGTGGCGCGGGACACCGCCGAGCCAGTCAGCCTGATGGATTGACCCATAAAGAGTTTGTCCGTGGGGCTAACAGGACTCCGGATAAAAGATTAGGAGTGTGTTGAGTCTTGATTAATGCTGAGCGATATAACCTCTGGTCAGCGCTGTCGGTAGATTTCTTCAAACGGGGTCCTGGCGGTGAAATAAAGTGCCGCCGAATTGCCCGGGATTAGGGAGCGAGGTGAGCGATCATGGCGTCCTCGGGAGGCGGGCTGAGTGAAAACACAGGCGTCATGTTGGGGCACGGAGACAAAAAAAGCCTGTGAAGCCTATTTTTCCAATCAAAAAGTGATGAGAGAGACAAAATCCTTTTGCATATCTAAACAGACGCCTGCTTCTTCTTCTTCTTTTTTTTTTTTCTGCCGAGTCCCACCACGCCCGGCGCAACTCTGGCTCCCTGATTGGTATGTGGTGAATTCATTAAGACACAATCGCTGCTGTCTGAGAACATGGGAGCACTTGATGGAGGGGAGTCCAGCCCATCCCCCAATTCCCCCAACAGCCCCTCAACCTGAAGGTCAGCTTGTCCTCTCTCCCTCCCTCCTTCGCTTCCTCCTCTCTCTCCCTCCTTCTTCCTCTCTCTTTCTCTGCAGTGACTGCATGTTGGCTCTTCGTATCTTTACTTCACAGCTGAAACAATAAAAATTGCACAGCTATTACGCTACCATCTCTGTGATTTTACGTCCATAGGCCCACACTTGCATTTCCGCGGTAATTATTATTTCCTTGCACAGCCTCCACCTCCCCGATCCCTTTTTTTCCTAACTGTGCGGTCTCCAGCACAGAGGCAAAAAATGGCGAGAAAATCCAAAATGAGCTCATAATTAAATCCCAGATGTTCCGAAAATAACAAGCAATGAAGCACTTTAAATATTGGCTTGTGTTGTGCTTCAACATTCAGAAATCTCGCACCAGTAAGAAAACAACAATATATATATATATACCAGCTCCAAATGCGGAATAAAAAATCCAGTACAAAAAAACACAGAGAAGTGAACTCAGCGCCTAGAAACCACAGGGTGGTGGATTCAATCTCTGGCTGCCTTGTGCAAGTTTTCTTTAGCAAACTACCGAACCCTTACCTTACTGCTAACTAGGCTCTGACCCTCAAGTTTCAAAATCTTGAATAAATCCTCACAAAATTTTCAATTGTAGGTCGACAGTGGTGGAAACTTCATGGGTTGGATTGTAACCAACACCTGTTCGGTTCAACTTGAAATGAAAACCTCCAAGAATCAAACTACTGTAAGTAGCGAGTGCCTGCTCCACCCTGCAGCCTGAGGGTCCATGAGAAGCCGAGCTCCACCCCCTCTGTGTTTCTCCCCAGGCCATCGCCCGTGATCCATCACACTAGGCGGCGGAGGAGTGTGTTGTGCTGCGCTGTAATATAGTGTTTCTCCATGTTGGGTGTAAAAAAAAAAAAAAATATATATATATATACGAGCCCGGACCTTCATGCCCGCAGAGAATCGATTCCTCAAAAGCCCAACAGGCTCCCGCTCGCCACCAAGACCTTTAAAATCAATGCCAGGACGAATGAGCAGCTCAGATTGAGGGAGGGGCGGGGAGGAGATGGGAGAGTTGGAGGTAGAGATGGGTGTGGGCGCACAGTTAAGGGATGGTTTTGGGGGTGGAGAGGTCACTTACACACCTCAGCCAGTTTAAGAAAAAACAGCAAAAAAAAACAAACCCTGATGGCCCAATTGATATCATTAATTTATGCCTGTGTTTGCCATTAAGCTAACTACCGATTTAGAGAAGTGATAGGAGCATGTGACAACGTCCTCGCCCTCAGCTTACTGGAAATCTACACCGTCTCTGCTTTGATCGCCTCTCTTGAGGCGATGAAGAGGAAAGCGGGCTGAGATGCAACGGCAGGCAGGTGGGAAGAAGAGGCCAACGCCAGCGGAGGCTCGCAGTCGAGGCATCTTCAGATGGCCAAAAATGGCGTCAGCGCCCACTCCGGGGTGAACTCAGGAGTCGGACTTCAAACAGCCCTGTGGAGGACTCGCACCTTCTCCTCTGGGTTTGGCTTTTTGTCTCGGAGCCAGAACTAAAATAAGCTTCTTCCCCAGCGGGAACCGGACCACTCCAGGCAGAGATGATGCCACACACACACACATACGCACACACACACACGCATGGCGACAGCTCCTGGCGGCAGCCCGGCTTCATTTAGGGAAAGAAGAGACGGCTTCAAAGATGGACGAAGAGAAAATTCGGTGAGAGAGAGGCGGGATCGTCTGCGGCTCTAAATGCAGCATGGAGACAGAGAGGAGTCACAGTGACTGCCACACACACGCTCTCTGTCTCTCTCTCTCTCTCTCTCCCCCACACACACACCTACACACACACACACAAACACAATCTTGGCGGCAGTGAACTGAGGTCGAGGTCAGGGGGATAAAAACGGTCTCTTTTATGGTTGATTTTATGTGTCAGTTGAAGATACTGTGAGTGGGCGAGTGTGTGTGTGTGTGTGTGTACGCGTGCCTGCGTACGCGCAGGTATGGGTAAGAGAGAAAGAGAAACGAGAGGGAGCGCTGTGAAACGGAGCCAGCGGCTGCTGGAGGTCACACACCTCAATCCGGGCCCAACAATCCTCTGCTCCTCAGGTGCCGTGGCGTCAGACTGACCTAGATCCATCAGTGTCCGCCAGACAGCTCAACCTTCTCGCTCTGTTTGATAGTGTGGACACACACACACACACACACACAAATACTCACACACACATACTGCGTGTCTTGGTCTGGGCCTGTCTAACTTGTCCATCGTCTTGCTCTTTGTAGGGCCGAGTTAGACAAGCGGGATCCACAAAAAAACTTTCATGAGCCAAACAACACCATCAAAGAAAGTCAAAGTGTGTGTGGAACACACACACCTTTACACACACACCTACTCACACACTCCCTGCACAATGGGGAATCTGATCTGAACTTCACACGATGGCAGACACCCAGAGGTGTTTATAATGTATCGAAAAGTGTGCTCTCACGTGAAATATATGTGTGTGTGTGTGTTTGTGTGTGTGAGTGTGAATACACTGTAATTAAAATCAAGATTTAAGCACCAATTACTGCTGAGTATGGAGGCAATGGGATCAGTGGCACCCAGAGGGAGCAGATGGTGCCGAACTCCTTAGAGGCCTCATGAAAAGGTCACACATGCACACACATGCACATTAACACACACATTCACACACATATTCTAACATACACACACGGAGAAGCCGGCCCCCTGCCTGTCTCTGGATGGCATCAATCGCGATGAATCATGTGGCGTGTGCCGCAAAGGCTGCCGAGACGCTTCCAAATGTCAGCGCGTGGCAGAGCAGGCAGAGACTCGCGCGACCGCGGCAGGCTGAGTTCAGCAACATGGCGGCGAGCGCTTCATTGACGAGTTTGTTGGAAGGCTGAATGGACGCAGAGACAAGTTTAGGTCACTGGAACGAGACGTGGAAGAACGCCCGTGTTCCTTATTAGGTCTGAAGGTCGTTTTTTTGAATTCTCGCTCATGTCCCGCCTCAAGTTAGCCGGTAGCGATGCACCATCCCTCACCGCCCTCGCCCAGGAAGCTACGTGGCTCCGCCCGTCTGTGTGTTTCCTGCCTCCATATGGCTGCTGCCCCCCGTGGGCGCGGAGTGCCATATGGCGAGGCCAACCAGGCGCCGCTCACACGTGACACTGTGATCTCCAAGCTGCAAGCGAATGCATCAAAATGTGACCTGAACACAACCAGAGGAGCGAAGGCAGGCCACAGGTGACAGACGTGTTGATTGATAAGTCCTGAGCCCAGCATACTGCCGTGTGATGTTGTGATTTCAGGTAAATGTATTGCAATTCTGTTGAGGGGACCCTGAAGATGTGCCTGTTTTGCCTCCGCTCCAGCTGTCTGGTGCGGCCTGATATCGTCCCTGGACACTTGTCTGAGGTGCGCCGAGGTTGCCAGGTCTGCTGAGCACGCTCCAAAATGTTTAACCCTGCCTCCCCACCCCATCATCACCTCCAGCCATCCCATGACAAAGACATTGTGGCCAAACAAAAGGGGACACATGTGTGACAAAAGGCAGCACACCTCGGATGCCCGCTTGGCTTAGAAATGATCAATCAAGCCGCGTGAGGATGCGGGATCCGGCTCTTTCTCCTTCTTCACATCTCCACTCCTACTTTCCACCCCTGTCCATGCCGCTTCCTCTGCCGTCCTCTTTGTCTCTCTCCCAGCGTTCCGCTCTCCTCTCTCATTCTTTCCCCCGCCATCGCTGCTGTTCCTCGCTCTCTCTTTGTCTTTCTCCTCCTCTTTGTCACGTTGTTTATTCCTTCATGTGTCAAATAGTTTTTCCTGCACTCCTGGACTGTCTGTCTCTGTCTCTCTCTCTCTCTCTCTGTGGGTCTGTGTTGTGAAAATCAAAAACCTCTCTGCTTCTCTCTTTAGAAGAGTTTGTTTTCCTCCTCCTTGGCCCGGCCGCAGTCGGGTCGGGTCACTCTGGGACACTGCGCCTGACACTAAGCAGCACAAACAAAGTCGGACATGTTTAGATTCCACACTCATCCTACCGAAGTGCCCCTAAGCAAGGCGCCGCACGTCCACCCTCAGGCTACAGAGATGGTGAGGATCAACATGTGTGTAAGTACAAAACATTCTGCTGTCACACACGATGACACAAACTGCGTGCAGACAATAGCAAGCTAACTACCTGTGGTCTGACTCTCTCTCTGTCACTCACTCCCTCTCTCTCTCTTAAACACATACACACACACACACATCCACAGTGCATCCCAGAGAGGAACGCGGTGGCATTTCAGTGTCAGTTTGACTGAAGGCTAGTGTGGTTCAGGACAAGCGTTGTGATTGGCTGGAGGAAACACACACATCACACACCTCGCCAGTGCTTTCGCCCTTTTCTTCACACTGACAAATTGCCAGTGACACGTTTTTTTCCCCCCTCCTTTG